>JBAMJV010008279.1:0-71702 GCA_037951105.1 Echinarachnius parma
GTTTCATAGGATTTATTTTTTTTGTTAGACGCGTACCTGACTGACGATGATTATTTAACACCAAACATGGTTGAATGTGTAGGGTTACGTCATGCAATCATCATGACCCAACTTGTACGTGGTACTCGGTTATAACATGTTCGAATTACTTTCAATCAATAACTTGATATTATTTTCTATATTATTGTTTGTTTTACTGTGCTTATTTAATTTAGACGCGTACCTGACTGGCGATGATTACGTAACACCGAACACGATTGAAGGCCTTCACGCGGCGGCGCCATCACGACCACGGGACGATGATGATACCTATCTAGAAGTTGATCGAGATGAGGTATAGTATGATTAGATTATGTTATTGCTTTTTGAAGTTTATACTAACTACAGGTACATATTTATCCATTGATCTACAGGATGGTGGATTTTTGGTTAATCAATGGATTTCAAATACGGAAGTGCCGTATTTTAGTTACCGATGATGGTTTATTCATGCCAGTGGTTATAATCAAATTAACATAGATTATATAAAATCGTCGCAAACAATTACATAATTATATCAATGTTAAATAACAATCGTCTTCTTCTTCTTGCGTATGAGGCAGCGCAGCTTCTACGCAACATCACGCAAATTTTGTCTTATACTTTGAGGTCCGAGATGTCCACTAATATTACGTAGCGTGGAAAATATATCCTCATTTTGTGATTTCAAATATTCAATATCTTGGGGTTTCCATGATGTCCAGCTAATCGATGCCAAATGATATGCAGTAGATGTGAACTGAGCATGAGCAATTAGTAATATAGCCAGATTTGGGGCGCCTTTATCTCGAATATCGCAGTTTTCAACTGATTTCACGGGGCTGCAACCCCCTAGCCCCTTCCCGCCTCGTACGCCTATATTGTCAACATATTCGTTTTCATGGTGTCTGTACAGGAAACGTGCTCCCCTACGCATCCCCTGGTCACCTCATCAGAAGTAAGCATGAGAACTGCACCACATGGAGACGCGGGAACCATTCATGCTGCAGCGAGGAGGGAGGAACGGTGTCACAGGAGACCACACTCTAGGAGGGACGATATTCACGAACAGGTCAACCTGTACCTGGAGCTCCTAGAAGATGACCCGCCCCATCCACCGGTTGACAGAGAGGATGGAGGTGAGCTATTTCTTAACGTTTAGGCGCCAAATTAAATTGCATAAATCCATATGACCCGGTACTTACTTCAATGCTTTAGACAAGTCTGCATGAATAGAAGATGACCCGCACCATCCACCTGCAGTTGACAGAGTAACTGTTGATTGATGGATTGTTTGATTTGGATTCTCCGTTATAAAAAATACAACAAAATAATATAAATACAAGTGCACATCTAAAACAATGGCTGGATGGCCCATTTTCAGGTGTGCCAACATGACACACCTGGTCTTCCATGGGGTCCGGAGGTGAGCTAATTTTTAACACTCTGAATGCCAGATTAAATTGCATAAATCAGCTTGACCCCAGTTCTTTAGACAAGTTTACATGCATGGCTTAATCCCCGGTTCATGTACATTGTACAACGTACTCTCTGTACCAGATGACGACGCGGGAACCAATCAGACTGCGGCGAGGGATGAGGAAGGGTACCGCAGGAGACCATGCTCTAGGAGAAACGAGACTCACGAACAGGTCAACTTGTATCTGGAGCTGCTCGAAGATGACCCGCCCCATCCACCGGCTGACAAACAGGATGAAGGTGTGTTATTCTTTAACCCTATTGAGTGCCCGATAAAACTGCATGAATCCACTTCACCCCAGATGTTTAGACAACTTAACATGAATATTCTGTATTCCCTCGTTTATCTAAGACGACCTTACCCAGCCATCGGATGGCAGAAATAATGGAGGTGTGTTATCCTTTAACCCTATGAGAGCCAAATGAAATTGCATGAACCCACTTGACCCCAGTTCTTTACATTTCAGTTCCCCTCCTCCCTTTTCGACTGCCTTTGTTCAGATTGTTTGTTTTTATTAGTTCAATATCCTTATGTTAATTCTTATTCTGACACATATGTATCATTGGTGTAAACGCTAATTGGCCTTTAGTTAACAGAACTGTCTTTGTTTTAATTGAATGTTTCTTTATATGTCAAACGATTCAGAATGTGAAGGGCAAAATTCGCTACCCCGTGGGACACCTCCGCCTGTTCCCGAGCGGAAGCGCCGCAGTAAAACTTCCGCCAGTATCAGATCATCCCTCTTCGGCTTCTCACGGCGTAACCCGAACGCCGCGAGCCGCCCACTCCCGGACGTGCCCCCAGATGTAACGTCTGAACTTGGCGATGGTCCCAAGCGTGGACGGTACGGCGGTTCAACGCGATCGCGCGATAGCGTCGACTCGTACTGTTCAACGCGGTCCCACACCAGCGCTAGATCCGTCACATCCAACATGTCCAACTCGTCGCTCTCGAAAAATTTGCGGAGAAAGAGCGGGGAAAATATATCGTCTTCGCTGTCGTCGGTGTCTTCCTTTAGGAACGATGACCAGTGTCTGCCTGACACAGGGATGCTGAGTCCCACCATCACGGTTAGCCCTCCTTTGCCTCCACGCACACCTTCTTTGGAGTCTTTGGCGAAACTACATTGCAATGATGCAGGTATATAAACAATTCGTTTCCTATTTTAGTTATCAACTTACTCTGTCAAAATCAACCAAAATTAGTTGGAGGTCACTGTTTGGAACCTTACGGATTTCTCTTGTACGTTCTGGTTTCGGACTGATGGAAACAGAAGAATAAAATGGGTCATGTTTATGTTTTGTAAATGCCATTATAATTGTGTAGATATTTATAATTTAATGAACGTTCAGGAACGCTTTTAGATTGTAGTCAAAATCAATAGGTAGTAGGTGATATATGCTGACATGATTTCTGACACTGTTCATTTGAATGGTCTTTTACATTAAAGGGAGTGAGTAATTGAGTTAGGCCTTTTAAGGGATTTTCCTTACTTGCTTTCCAGATTTACTTAAGTCAATGATTTGCATGAATGTTTTTATTTCATAAATTATTTCTCAAACTCTATAGCAAACAAACTTAGTGACTCAAAGAAGAAATTCAAAAATGGTTTACGGGTACCACTTAGGCATGTTAGGACAGTCTTGGGAAGATGCTTTGCTTTATCATGTTTACGAGGAGTTACTTTAAAATACTGTCATAACGCTACAGGTCATTGGCTTATAAGACGAAGTACATATCGGTATATATATATTCCTGTAACATTATATAGTTGAAAGCCTGGCATAGAAAAGTTTCCGTTGTTTTTAAAATAATATGCTTTTCCTTGTAGACTATATCGCTGACAAATATGATCCCGAGTTGAGCAAGTCATGGTCTCCGTCATCGTTCAGGGAGCGACGAGCACGGTTCGCCAGCCACGAAGAAGGCAGGGATCATCGCAGGACGACATCGGACAAGCGAAGAACGGCATCGGACGAGCGAAGGACGGCATCGGACGAGCGAAGGAAGGCATCAGACGAGCGACTGGCGGTGACGGACCAGCGAAAAGTGGCGGCGTCGGATAATCGGAAATCTGCATCGGGACATCGGAAAACGGTGTCGAACCAGCGGTACGAGCCGCAGCGGAAGTCGTCACCACATGTCAGACGGCATCACTCTACGTTCAGTCACAAGGTGCAGGCGGAGAAGGTGAAGAAAGGTCAGCGAAAAAACAAGAGGAAGTTTTCTGATACGGCCATCCCCTTGCCGAAGTTGAAGGACGACGTGGTAGACGATGACGACAATCATGATGACGTAATCATAATTTTCTTGTTGTCTTTAACTATATGTTAATTAGCTGCTGCTTACTCCTAACCCTATGTAACCCTATAGCCTATTGAATGTTGCCATTATTATAAGTCGTTCAAGTCATAAGCTTCAGCGTATCAGTTTATCAGTATTATGTTCTATATAGTTATTATATAATGTCGTATTTTCGGCGAATAATGCACCTAAGTAAAGACAGCTGCAAAGGGTTAGGGAAATTAATCAGTAAATAAGTTTATATTTTGAAAGCGTTTATTATGTTTTACAATTCCTTTTTATCAAGGTATCCAAAACATCTTATTTGATCCTTTAAATTGTTCGTATTATTATTTTCTCATGTTAACATAATTACTTCCCTTTTACTCCAATTATAAATACTCCACGCGAACAATTGATTCTAAGACGTATCCAAGTCGATAAATTTGATTTCCAAAGTTGATTTTATAATTGTATGCAATTTATATTTCAATTTTCGCTGCTCCCTTCGTTGCATTGGTACAGGATGTCATTACGCTTCATGCAAACCACTCCTTCCAAGAGGTGTCCGCGACGGGCTATCTGATGCCGACAACGGGCGAGATCGTCTACGTCAATGACGATGACATCCTTAGAAAGATCCAAGAAGTAAAGGCCACCTGTACTTCGCTTAAATTGCCCGAGACTGCAAAGGCGGTCAGTACATCTTTATTTTGAGACCTAAGTTAATTTATTGTAAATTACATAAATAATGCAATTTTCGTATTTCTAAAAGTTTCATGGAAATTTCTTGGGAGATCGACTTTGGCCAAGATTACAAACCATCTTACATTTTCAGTCCCTTGGTCATGATGGTCATTAACAGTTTTTAAGAGCAGGATCAATAAATATGTAACACTAACGCGTTTTGGGACTGGTGTTCGTTCATTGAATTTTTAATGATGGTATCATGTTTATGTTAGACGTTTTTTATGCCATTGGTTCACTTTAATTGGGGAGGACGAATATACACTGTATATATATATTTAGTTTTTGCTGTCATATCAGTAAAATAGAATCGAAGCCTTACCGCCACCCGTTTTATATAATTATGAGAACGCGTCTTCAAATCAACTTGAAAAATACCCCAAGACATCACAAAACTCATATTCGGGGAACATTTACAAACAAAAACAATCCTATAAGAGTCTGCAAAATTAATATTTCTTTATCCTTATATGTTTAAATATTAGCTCCAGAGTCAACGGGTGCGACTACCAGAACGGGACTTCAATTCTACAGGAGTATCCCGAAACTCACATTTGGGGGACTTATTACAACACAAAGAACTATCACAAGAGGCTATTAATATATAATTTGTCTTCCGGTTTTTTTTATGTTCTAAAAGCTCGATTACCAGCTCGACGGGAAATATACGCCTGGATATCACCACAAATCTAACATGATTGGGACTTTTACCAAAACAAAAATGAAAACAATCATAATGGTGATGTAAAAATAACATTTGTCTTCGTTTTTATTTTCTTAATCGTAGCTGGAGAGTCAACGGGTGCGGCTACCAGAACGGGTCTTCAATTCAACGGGAGAGATCCCCCAAGACATCACCAAACTCACGTGCGGGGAACTAACGCAGGCCTTGCGACTTTTAAACATGAGAGACGAGGTTGTGACCATTTTTTCCAACCATCTCGTCAACGGCGAATTACTATCCAAGATGGATGCTACGATACTAAGGACGGAATTCTATCTGTCGGACTTCGAGCTTTTCAAAGTCAAGCAGTTTGTTATGGGGTGGCGACCGTAACTTGAAAGTTGGATGTGTCTCGGACTTGTTAGACACACACTTAAAATGGCGGCAAAATAAATGCTGTCAATTATTTTCTGCCACGCGATTGACACTTTGTAAAAACACCTTGTGGACAGTGATTTAGTGTCCAGAATGGACCCAACGAACGGTGCTAAGGACTGAATTCTATCTGACGGACGTTGAGCTATTTAAAGTCAAGCGATTTGTCTTGGGGTGGCAACCGTGACTCGATGGTCAACAGTTGGTTCGTGTTAGTCACTGCGATGCCTTCGACCTAAAAATGGCACAAAATTAACTGCTGACAACTATTTTCATGTGACTGACACTTTTTAAGAACATTTTGTTGATGACGATTTACTATCCAGAATGGACGCAGACTTGCTCAGAACTTAATTTTATTAGAGTGACTTTAAACTTTTCAAAACATTGACATTAAACAAACAGAGACTGTAGAGCAAATAACTGAGAGTAAAGCTAGAAATATCGCTAAATTAGTAGGTTTATTACCCCACAGTAAACTTTGTGTACTCTGTTTCATTCAAATCACTTCAAAAACTGTGAATAACAAAGCCAAATAAAGTCACTCAGATGAAGTAATCATAGTCGAAATTGAAATAAATTGAGACTTTTATATAATGTTTTCATAAGAAAATATGCACTTTATTATATATAAAGCTGCACAAGTATTGTATGCAGAAAAGAACACAACATAGAAAGTATATCTAGATTCTCTCAACAGTATTTAAGTAATAATTATCTTCTTTTTCTAAAATTCAGCATGAATGACATAATTATAATATCTAAGTTATGATTTGGCATAATATGATATATACACAAAATACTATATAAGCAACAGAACTGTGCATTTGAATGTGTGCATTTGAATGTAAGCATCAATACATTTAGGAGGTAGAATATCCCATCTATTTGTTTATTCATTGTGCTACAATGTACATATGAAAGTATTCAAGTGGTATAAAAGCATGAAATATTTCGTTCTAAAAGCACATAGACATATACCATAAGCTATGTTGGACAATTTGTACAAATAAATGATTGCATACAAATCATTTATCATGATGGCACTATATTCACTGAATATTATATTAACTTGATATAAAGTGATTATGTCACAGAAATTGAATAAAAAGATTATAACTGTTCTTAACATTATAAGTTTCACTTTGTTGTCGAAACCAAGTATCAGTTGAGATTCTTTTCAGCAATGATGCTTAAGATTAAACATAATGTTGCACATAAATGTTCTGGGTCTTTGATGTTCAATATTTCATTTTCGTGACACTTGATAGTATTTATCGATGATAGAGAGTACACTGTAAAATGAATAGCAATTCAATATATGAGTAATTGGCTGCACAGCTTGCATATTATGATATTGATTCTTCAGACCATTAAAGTCTAGGGCCCCATTGCAGAAAGAAATACAATCGATTGTAAGTTACAATTGATTATAAGTCAGAAAATGTGCACGTTTTAACCAATCAGATTTGCCCATTTAGAACACGTGACCTAACATACAATTAATTGTAACTTACAATCGATTGTATCTCTTTCTGCAACGGGGCCAGGGTATACTAAAACTAAGATTATCATCAGTATTATTTACTTGGACTTGCATCAATAATGATTGAATACACCATGCAAAACACTATGAACTTATTATTGCAAGGAATATACACCCGTGGAGATCAGTTGCCTGCCAGGAAACATATAAATCTTGAATCTCCTTACTGAACCCGTAGGTCTTTCCTACCAACTCGGGACTAACAACACCAAGAGCATTACCAAAGAGTAGAACATTACAATTATGTACATAATAATAATGATAATAGATCGTATTTGTATAGCGCCTGATGCAGAACAGCCTCTAAGCGCTTATTATTATCCCAGGTCATTTGGTACAAATAAATCTTGCATCTCGGAATGGTCAGGAAGGAGATTCAAGATTCATTTCTACCAAATGACTGAGAATGGTCACTTTGTACTACATCAATATAAAAATGTACATGTACATTGATTGTTTGTAGAATAAAAGGCTAAGAAAATATACACATTCATATAGAAAGATTAGAACATTAAGACTATTGATTGATTGTGAAATAAAAAGCTATGAAGAAATCTACGTAACTGTACATATAGATGTCCTGTATCTTATTTGTGTCTCGTAGGTCTTTCGTACAAACTTGGGAAAAACATCAAGATCATTACCAAAGATTCAAACATTAAGACTATGTACAAGTACTGTCAATAGAAATATACACAGTCATTTTTTTTCATTGATTGATTGTCAAATAACAAAGCAAGGCAAATATACAAATGCATATAATGTCTATAATGTATCCGATTTCATTATCATCTTACAAATATATTGTTGCTTCTTTGAGTAATGAGGTAGAATGACGGATCTAAAAATATATTTGAAATGATTGTTCATCAATAATAAATCCTCTATGTACACGATACTTTTTGAAGAAAAACTACTTTATCAACATACCTACTGTAACAAGATATACTGTACTTTATAGAAAGTTCACACACACTTTTTGTCAAAAAATACAATCAAATTTCGCTTTCGTACATCACACAAATACAGAATAACATGATCTCACATGTGAAGTTAGAACATTTGCATAACAACGTATTTCTATAGCCATTTTTATTCTTTTAATGTATTTATAACTGATATCATATGTGATATCATAATTATAGCAAAACCCTGCACTTGTCGGTAAAATCAAAATGCAGATTTTCATACCATTAGAAAGGCCTCATCACAAGCTTTCATTTCATGCTTTCTTCTAACAAATTGGTCAATAATTGGCAAAAATATGAATGTTTCAATTTTACAATCATAAGTCTTTTACACACATTATGTGAACTTAAAATGCCCATTTCTCCATGCATGAATTACCAACAAGTGCAGGGTTTTGCTACAGCCGGTCACATATATGTATTGCTATATGATATTCATGTTAAAGTATATAAAAGCCAACAAATATTAACAAGACTTTAAACTTGATTCAAAAGGAAAGGAAACATGGTGAAAGATTTACTTTACAGACTTACAGTATTCTTGGACGTGTATCATATGGGGTAATAAATCAAAGTTTCTAAACTGGAATGTCCAATTTCAAGTGGTTAAAATCATTGTCTCATGGTACTTGTAAGTTAGTTTCACTATACTGTAGTCCACGTAATGATTCATTAGTACAAGCAAAACAGCAGAACATGGTTAAAGGTGCACCTGTAAAGTGTCAGAAAATGACATTTGAGACTTCAATCCTATACCAAAATTATGTCTGCATGATGTGTGAAAGTTTCATTGAAAAAGAACACTGCTTTCCTGGTTAAAAAAGCGAAAATTTGCATCAGCTTTTACAACTAATTACAGTATGACGTTTATGACCGTCTGTAGACACTCTTGAACTGAATGTCAATGATTATCGATGATAGATATCTTCATACTAAAGGGGCATTTGAACAAATCTACCCTATTTTATTCTTCTCTTACCAAAAGCTAAACAACACGGTAGAAGAGAAATGTGGAAGCTCAAAGTATTTTTTGTAGAGTTAGACACTTTACAGGTGCATCTTTAATGTACAGGCTACACATACATGTACACCATATGTGACCTTACACCACAAAACGACAGTTATTTCGATCGCTGTGGTAGTTTCTCTTTTATTAGCTTTGGCGTTCATTTTGAGAGGGTGTGCTTAGTCCAAATATGACAAATTATATACCATTTTAAAGGTAATGACTTCTTTTTTAATGTTAAAGGAAAATCAGCACAATCAGTTTTCCCGACTTATTGGTCGTTTTGTGGTGTAGGGTCACATATGCATTATTTGAATACAAATTTATGGTTTATAGTATAATAATAAAAACCAATTGAGGTAATTGTGATATAAAATCTGCAATGAAGATATCAAGAAAATGTGTGGTACTTTTTAATTTTATCTTCAAAAATATACATTGATATGTACTTACGAAAATATCACATAAACATTTACATAATTTTTATTATATGTAGCTTTAATCTAAATGACAAGAATTTATTTATCATATTTTTGCAAACAACTCTTCATATGTTCATTAGTTGTATTTTGGGGGTAAATAATTTTGTTCATTTTATGATAGCACACACAAAATTGAAGGGAATGTCAGAAATTGTTCATTATGCCCATGACAAAATGAACAGTAAAGTAGCCATTACAATACAAATTAGACACACTTTGGCAGTTAAACCAAGGTGTATGACCTCAGTTTGGAATTAACCTGTACCCTGCTAGATTTGGACATTCACATCTTTTATAGAGGTTATATGGCCCACCAGGTTACCATGGGCAATGTATTAAGATCTGAAATGTGTTCACAATAAAGATAATATGAGTAGTTACTACATTGTCTGTATTTGTAGATATGCATTCAAGAAATGCATTATGGCTGTTGGCACAAGTTTGTTTTTTTCTCTCTCTTTCTTTTGTATATTAACCTGTACCCTTCTAGATTTTGAAATTTATATTTATACAGGTAATATACAGGGTGGCCCCCCAAAAACGGAACGGGCACTTCCCCCAAAAAAGTAACACAATTATTACGTCAATCGGATAGGGTGTCCTTTCCAATGAAAACTGATACCAAGAACAGTCATTTTGGTTGAGTAGTTTTTGTTTTAGGGCGCTGTGAGTGACACCATGTTGGGTTCCCATTTTTGTCAATTTGTACCAAGTCAGTGCCCGATAATTCGCACTCACAGCCCGTTATAGCGGAGCAGTATGCGCGCCATTGTTAGTGTGCATTCAGCTGTGAAACGAAAGAATGGGCACAGTTGTCCGATGCTATAACGGGCAGTAAGTGCGAATTATCAGGCAATGACTTCGTAAAAATTGACAAAAATGGGAACCTGACATGGTGTCACTCAGAGCGCCCTATAACAAAAACTACACGACCAAAATGACTATCTTGGTATCGTTTTTCATTGGAAAAGACACTCTATCCGATGGACATGTTCATTTTGTTACTTTATTTTGGGAAGTGCCCCGTTCCGTTTGTTGGGGGCCACCCTGTATAGTATGACACGTCAGGATGCCATAGGCAATATTTTAATATCTTAAATATGTTCACAAGAAAAAATACTAGAGTAAAGTTACTAGATTGTCTGCATATTTAGATATATGCATTTGAGAAATGCATTATGCTTGTTGGCACAAGTTATGTTTTTGTTCTCTCTTTCTTTTGTATATGCCTTTGCATTCTTAGCCTGCCTCTTAGTTCTGTAGGTCTTTTCACTTTCTCTGTTATCATTTCATAACAAAATTACCATTCTTTTCAGCCTTGCTTTGCTTTATCTGAAGAGAAAATATATATTTTTTAATTTTGTTTACAACAGAAATAAGCTTAAATATTCATGCTGTACATTGTATATAACTAAATGTTTTGTTGATACTTATCAGCCCATTGTATCTTATCTGCACTATAGGAAAACAAATTGCACTATTTGACCCTGTGTAAGTTCATCTTTTTTCAATAATGGTCTATTTTCAGCAAATTTTTAACAGCCTAGTTTTGATATGTACATGTGTGTGATGTGTTTAACACATCTTCATTCAATACTTTTTGTAAGTCTCAAAGATCTTCCATGCAGTCGACTTGGGGAATGTTTTAACCCATTCTCTTTGAGATTCTAAAATCGCCATAGACCAACCACCTGGGCCCCAATTGACAAAACTCTTACAATTGTTGTAAGTGTCCAATTATTGTCACTAGTAGCTCAACAGCTAATTAGCATGGAGCGTTGCAGGTGTTGCCATGGCAGTTACAATTATTAGACACTTTCAACTATTGCAAAAGTAAACACGGCCCAGGTTTCTGTATGCACGAGTTTAACAATCCATTTTTATACGACAGCCAATTGCATACACCTACATGATATCTGATTTTGGAAAACACTGCACAAATGAGATGGTATTTCGCAATCACCATTTATAGTTGGCACATTTTTTGCAGTACTTCATGTTTTACTGCGAAACTCTAATAAAGTTACATGATATACAAAGTTATAGAAAAAATAAAGTAAAATAGTATCTGCTTAATTCAGTAGGATTTTGTGAGGAATATTTTACCACCATCTATAGTTGGCACTTTTTTGCAAACATTTTAGTGTTCTACAATGAAACTCTCAAGTTTTGTCCATACAGTACTACATACATTTACAACATTTATTAATTTTGTATCAAGCACAGATGTAAGCTTAAATTCAAAGAGCAACACATAATAACAAAATGTCAATACAATCAAACCTGCTCTAGGGACCACCTGTATATAAAGACCAGGGGGGTGTTTCACAAAGATCCTAAGTTGAACTTAACTCTAAGTTGGACTTTAAAAGTATGGTAAGCCATTTGTAGCCTTGGAATAAAATATATTCAAAAGCAAAAATGCAAGTATTTTAGACTTTTCGTAAATTTTACATGAAGAACATAAAATCTTCTTGATAATATATAAATATTAATGATTTAAAACAACATTTTATGACTTTTAAAAGTACCTTCACAATTTTTTTCGAAGAAACTAACGGCTTTCCATACTTTTTAGAGTTAAGTTCAACTTAGGATCTTTGTGAAACACCCCCCATCTGTATTAACCTGAGTATGTGGCAGCAGGCTTGAAGGTAAAACATGATAACATCTTTTTTCCCTGACATTACGTGACCATAGTTATGAAAAAAAGGCCAAAGGATTAAGTACTGTCTTTGTATGCCATATCACTAACACATTATACTTCAGTCAAACCTGTGTAGAGTGACCACCCAAGGGAAACAAAAAAAGTGGCCACTGTAGACAGGTGACCTCTAAAGGTTCTATAACATTGTTTTCCTCTGCATGGGGAAAGGTTTGGTGGCCAATCTAGGCAGGTTGGCTGCTATAGACAGGTGGCCACTAAAACAGGTTTGACTATATAAAGAGGAGACAACAAACCTTATGACTACATTACAGAGTGGTCTGTTATGAGGAGCGTTGGTCTGTAGGCGGAGGAGTGGTTACCATGGCAACAGTCGCATCGGATACAGCTCGTACAGGCGGCACACATCTCACCTATTGAAGATCTGGATTAAGAGATGCAAGAAAAACATGTCAATAATTGATTGATTGCGACTGTGTATTTGATGAATATAAAACGCTTACAGATGATTGTTCAATCATATTAGATATTAGGAGCTATATCAATCGAAAACATTATTATTATCGACATACTGTTACGTAAGAATGTTTATCTTGAAATCCAAATTGTTATTCATATCCAACTTTGTCTCTGGAATGCAACGGACAGAGAGGAAGCCCCAAAACCACTGAGTTTAATACTCATATTATGTTAAAACTAATGAGGATACTTATGTCTGTTAAAAGGGAATAAAATACATGAGATCTCACCTCTTGCTGAGTTCATCTGATATTTGTTCCAGCGTTCTGTTCTTGGTCTCAGGGATTGCAAACCAGATGAATACAATGGACAGACAGCACACTAACACTCATGCCAACACTAGTGATATTTGCATATGTCTGCATGCATTATTGGCAAATACCGACCCTCAGATAAATAAAGATATTTAATTTCAAAGTGCGGTATATCTCACCTTTTGCTCATTTCATCTGATATTTGTTCCAGCGTTCTGTTCTTGGTCTCAGGGATCGCAAACCAGATGAATACAATGGACAGGCAGCAGACAAAGCCATAGGTGAGGAAGGTCCAAGAGATGCCAAATTTCTCTGTAAAAGAAACATATAAAAATGTCAGTTGTTGCCCTTCTCATTGTTGCCTTTATTTCAAAAAAGCCTCGGTGACGGTGCATTGACTAGAGTCGGTATTCAATTCCATACTTACAGTAAGTCAAAATTTAGCTTAAGTAAGTAATTGAGATTTGATTAATTCATCAACTGTAAATCTTACAAAAATGTTGATGTCATAATGTCTTCAAATATTACATTTAGATTTTTTTTTACTGAAGTACAAGTCAAAAAGTCGAGTTCTCGGCCTAGAAAATGCTTAGTAAATTTCTCACTTAATCTAAGAATTGAATTGAATACCAGCCATGGGCGTTACAAATTCTCTCGCCCGCTTGCCCAGGGCAAGTAAAAAATCAGAGAAGGGCATTTTGCCTTGACAAAATTAATGCATTTATTACTTAACTATGATTCATTATTCAAATGCTGTTTCTGTTATGCTCCTTATTGTCTATATTTTATTTGTGAAATAACACTTAATCTGCAGATTTCTATTAACCCTACAAAGACTGAGCCTTTTCTGACTTAAAAGGCTGGGAAGGGAGGATCCTAAATAAGCCTAACTTGAAATGTATTAAAAGTGAGCAAAGAAAAATGGGATTCCAATTCTTGGTCAGTTTCCCTATATGTTTGAAATGTATTAGATTGAATTGAAAGTTGGATTTGGATACTTACTCATAACGTCCAGGAAAGTGAGTGAGATGATGACGTTGGTTCCCCAGTTGAAGATCGTTGTGATGGATGAAGCACGCCCTCTAATGCCAACAGGAAATATCTCACTAATCACCAACCAACTGACTGTGTGAGAGAAGAATCAAGAAATAGTCAAATACAAGTTTAGTAATAATAATAATATCAAACATTTATAAAGCGCCATCTACCTGGGTAAAAAAGTAAAGTCACAGCTATTCATTGCAATGGGTAATGGTTCTAAACAATGGCAGTAAACCCTAATCCCACTGGGGGGGGGGCCATTTTGTCCCCCCCCCCTGTCGTTTTTTTCGACGTGCATCTAGACCGATTGGAATTTCACGTTCAAACTTCATGACTTTTTTATCTCAAGTCTCCCGCATGTTTTGATATATAATTCACCCCGGTCGGACATGTAGAACTGATTTTAGAGGTCGATAATTGCTCAACCGTCACCAAAAAATGCAATTTTTGTACAGGTTTCTATGTAATTTCTACATCCGATGCCATGTAAACTCCAAATCTGTTATAATTGAATTATAATTTGGATTATTTCTTTGTTATTAGTTTAATTCATACACTTCAGAGATAAATTCTTCTAAAAACAAAAACAAAAAACAAAAACAATAAAAACAATAAAAATACATAAGAATGAAAACAATGTGGGTAAATCCGGGAATACTAATTTGCATATTTATGCAAATTAGTGATATATTTTATCACCATAAAAACATGGATATGATGAATTACATCATTTGAAAGTATTTTTACAGAAAACCTGAAGAAATCCTGTAATTTCTCTTGATTTTAGATGAAAATCCCAATTTTCCCCCAAATTCGTCAAAAATGTGCATATTCAAAATTTTAATTAATTATAAAAACAAAAATAATGGTCCAATTTTTTTTCTTTCTTTCAAATTCTTATTCTACTAGATTTGTTTTACGTATGTGCCAATTTTCAAGCCAAAATGCCCCCCCCCCCCCCCCCAGTGGACTCAAGTGACCAAAATAACCCAGTGGGATTAGGGTTAAGTATGTACGGAAGCCTAAAATAAACGTACAGTGTAGTTATGACTCTTTGTTTGGCTCTTTGTTATGCTTTTTGAGATCAAACATATGTATATAATAATAGTCTCCTATATACTGGTTTAGAAGCTGTTCTGCAAATAGGCACTATAAAATACGTTATATATTATAATTCATACAGTGGCACCCATGCACAAGTTACCGTCTAGCACGCGCACAAATGGGCACAATAGATGCAAATGCCTATAGATGTTTGCGCCCATTTGCGCATGTGCGCCAGGCAGTCACTTGCATGGGTGCCACAGTGCATTAACCCGTTCCCTACGAGTTTATGAAATCCCCATAGACTTTGTACACAACCCACTTGGTTCCCGTGGTCAAGGGGTAATTACAAGTAAAACTATTTTTAACAAAATTAAAAAGATAACTTACTCGGCCCAAATCCAAATGAGTACGCCCCAACGTACAGAATGAGAGAGATCAGGGCCGTCCATTTGGCAGCTCCTGACACTTTGCGTTCATCGGTCGAGTTCTCTTCGCTAGAATCGATCATCGCATCCAGGGTTCCACCATGGTTATCAATATCTATACCCCTAGTTGTCGTTCTTGTGTCTGTGTCCTTATACGAGAGAGTTGAATCTTGCTGTGCTTCACTTTTCAATGGAGACAATGTTTTTAGCGTATCGTCAACATTTTCAAAATTTTCCTTTCCGGGATCAGAATGTTGAAATCTTACTGCATTCAATTCATGAAATAATGTGTTCCTCCTATTTGCTTGATTATGTGTTCTTCCATTTGGTAGTTGTTCCAATTGACTTCTATACACCTCATAATTAACCTCTCCCCCAGATATATGGTTACTGCCTCGTATATGTCTTGAACTGGAATTCAGGCTTGCATCGCTGGAAGCTTCTGAATAGGAGGTTGTTTGGCAGCCAACTTTCACCACTGTAGATGGGATTGTCTGAAATGATAGGGAAATGGAACACATACAAATCATATAAAGAAATGTAAAAAGTGCTTACAGAGCAGCTGGTGATTTGAAAAGTAAAATTAGTCTTGATTTAAAGTATGTGTCAACAATGCTGGGGGATAAATCCCAAAACTTTTAATTTCAAAGATGAAAACATAATTACACATGTACATGTATGTGTATGAAAGGGAAAATATTAACAGGGATTCTTAATTCCTCCCAAAAGTATTTTTTCCTTCTACATGCATGCTTCATATAATTGTTATAAATTATTGATAATGGGTCCAAATTAAAATTCTATTCTACCAAATGACATATCATAGAATATACTCAGTGGTAGCAATTTTGCCTTTCGTACGTGTATGTGTGAGTTTGTTGGTTTGCTTGCCTCTTTTTTGTTTTTTGTGTGTTTATGTGTTTGTTTTTCTTTCTTTTTTCTTTGTTTGTTTGTTTGTTTGCATATAATTTGATTAAGCCTTATGACCTTATCCTTAATTTATTAATACACAAAATAAATCAAAGACATTATTTCAATTTCAATTTCAATTCAATTTCAATTTTATTTCACATCTCTAATTTTTGACCATTTATAAAGATGTATTTTCCATATAAGTCAAACAAATTTAGAGAATATTTGTTTACCTGTGTTATGATACCCAGCATGATTATGAAGAAGGCCATCATGCTTGCTCCAACCAGTAAGAATTTCCTCCTCCCGAACTTATCCACCAGCCCTAGGCAGACTAAGGTTGCCAATACCTGCAGGAAACAAATGTGGGGTACATAACTTGCACAATCTAATCAAAATATCCCTTCGAAGCAGCCCTGCTTCGAAGATTATTTCTTATCCTTTGAGTTTGTGTCAGGTTTACAATCGTCTGACCATCACAAACATTCAAAATGGTTTCAGGGATGAACACTGGTCTAGCAATCCGTAGGGTTCAGGTTCGATTCCTGCAGAATCCCACTTTACTTTGCTCATCTTTTCTGGTCAGTTTCCTCTATATTTGAATTCATTTACAACAAAAAGAAATATGATTCACACAGAATATATCCATACCAAACATTTTATACGGCATAACGATATAAGTGAATTTATCCAAGTACATCTCTAACAAAGAAGCAATTGTTTTATCGTACAAAAGGAATAACAAAATGAATGCAGTGTATTTTCTGTAAAAATGGAGGGATCCACATAAAAATCAAAGCTTATAGATTGTGGATCCCTCAAAAAAATAAAAACCAATATCAGTGTTCAGAAAGTAAAAACTTTAGCAATCTTTCCCCCCACATTTTGCACACCACATCCACACTCTTAAGATATAGAAAACCTCTTACCTTGACAACCCCTAGTCCAACAGTAGCCAGCGTAGCAGAAAAGTTGTCTTCAAATCCAAATATAGCAAACCTCTTACCTTGACAACCCCTAGTCCAACAGTAGCCAGCGTAGCAGAAAAGTTGTCTTCAAATCCAAGATTTTCCAGAACAGTGGGAGCGTAGTAGACTACATTAGTCTGACCCGTTATCTGCAGGGAACCAGAGCAATTACTAATTTGTTGTTAAAATATATATCCAACCGTTCTTATCAATTCATCAGGGGAGCTTAGATCAGATCAACAAACAACAAAATACATCATTAAAAGGAAAGAACAATTGTGTCAATCTTCATTTTAGTTTCTAGATCGTGTGTTATCATTGATAACTAATATTCATTTTACCATGCTTCAATAGATGGAGACATCTGGAAGATTCAACCCTTTTTCTTCAAAATTGGATTCTTTAAAAACCTAAAATGTTTGTAGTATTATATACACTTCACTTGGCATGCATGCAAAATTTGTCCGGGATCTTGTATGCCATGGCTTAGATCTGAAGGGGAGATTACCCCCCCCCCCCCCGAGGGAATAAGAACCTTTATCACCCGACTTAGTAAAATACAGTGCATCAGCTGCCATGTAACATTTTCAACTGTTACATGGCAGCTGATGCACTGTTAACCAGCCAATTGTTTACGACAATCAGATGATAAAACAGTTGTTAACTTTGCTGTCGGGAAAATCATGGAATGTTCCCTCTGGATTTAAAATGCTATTTCGTGAAGAAAATAAGTCCCTCGACTACATCTCAGGACTTATTTACTCTTCACTCAATCGCATTTAAAATCCCTCGGAGTGGAACATTCCGTGCTTTTCCCTCCACCACCAGTTAACAACTGTATACTATCAAATGACCCTTCTTGGTTGAACCTACTTGCTGCAGAAAGACCAGTCCACCTCCGACAAACATCCTCCACCTCATGTTATCAACCGACTGGAATAGATGTAGCACAGAGTAGGTCTGCGGTAGAAAGCGAAAATACATACATGTGATGATATAAATTACCAAGATGACTAGATATTAATATATTAATCTGGAAGAAAATCTTTGAAAAGCAGTAAGGCTCAAATTTTCAACAGTGGGTTGAATTTAGCAAGGGCTAAAACACATCACTTTATGTAATGTTTGCCAAACGATTAGGCAACTGTTTGATGGGCAAATTACACTTTACCACCACGGTTTCCCTTTTTTATTTACTTTTGTTTCACTTTTCTAATATTCAGCCCTTTCTAGACTTCTAAATTTGGTGGTTTAGTATACCCATGAAATCTAATTTGCTTATATTCTTACCCTTTCAAGTGAAACGAAAGACTAAACAATATATAAGTTCCTGTGTACATAAAGGTCGTCCCTCTCATCTCAGCTTTTTCAAGACTTAGTTTTAAAACTACTAAATTTGACTTTACCATGACATCTAATTTGCTTACATCAAGCCTTCACTACTAACTGATTTTACTACTTGCCTGCTGAAGGCAAGTAAAATAATGACAAGGAAATAATATTAGGACTTATTCATTTTTGTTGCAAAGTTTACCTTTTTTCATTTTTACATGATTTTTTAAATTCCATTTGTGTAATAATAAGGCATGTTTTCCTGCAAAATTTTAGATATTGTAAAATGTTTTCTTTTTTAAACGTTTTTTCTCTCTAAGTTTACTAGAAATGTTAGTTATACACGCGGGCAAGTAAACTAGAATATTTATGAAATTTTACTTGCCCAACATCAACTTGCCCCAGGAAAGCAGGCAAGTACTTGTGTCAAGCCCTGGCTTACGTGCTTACCCTTTCAAGTGAAACGGAAGACTGTATGGACGAGAGTTCCTGTTTCACGTTAGTTGTCCCCCTCAATTTCACCAGAACCTTTTCAGCCTGTTTGGGTCGCTTCACCATCACCAGGAATCGGGGACTCGAAGGCAAGAAGTACATCCCAACCCCCTGACATAGCGCCGGGATGGCCGACAGAGCAAACATGTACCTCCTGTCAAAGCGATCAAAAGAATTGACTGATATAAATGCATAAATATCAATTATAACAAAAATATAAACCATCTCCAGGAAACAGAGACTCTGGGGCAAGAAGTACATCCCAAAACCCTGACATAGCGCCGGGATGGCCGACAGGGCAAACATGTACCTCCTTTCAAAACGATTAAAAGAATTGGCTAATATATGCGCAAAAATATCAATGATCAATCACAATTTCCATGTGAACACAATTTTTCACTAATTGGTCCTTTTGGGCAATTAAGTTGTATTAAAATAGGAATGCACTTCCTAAAGGAAATTATCTTGCCCCCCCCTCCCCTTTTTCCGGAAAAAAATAATGGAGAAGAAATCCTTTATCTTTTAGTGATACCAACACCATTATTCATATAAAAAGTAAAAAGATGACATAACAAAGTGTAAAGTTTATATACCCTCCCATGCCATAAGTATTGCAACATGGTGAAATTCGTTACATTTTTGGTAAATGACTTATCTATGTTGTAGCGGTGTTTTGTTCTAAATAATTGAATAGTGACCGACATTCCGGTATAAATGGAAGGTGCACATTGTTCACTTTCTCATTCAAGGCCACTGAGTCCCTCATGCACACACCATGGTTAAGACATCCGGGTTATCTAACGTGCAACGCCGACAAATCGTCGCCCTGAGGGAGAGGGGGGTTCGGTGGCTCAGATTGCTGAACACTTTCAGGTATGCCGTCAAACGGTGTACAGAGTGTGTAAACGCCATAGGGAAACACACAATTTTGACAAGCGACCAAGACCTGACAGAGGTAAAAAGACCACATGTCTGGAAGATCGGTACCTCCTGCGTCAAGCTCGTATAACCCGATTCGAATCTGCACAAACTTTGGCAGCTCACTGGAGCTACAGGATCGGTAGGAAAATCTCAAAGAGGACGACACAAAGACGCCTATACTCCGACCATCTTCATGCCCGCATTTCCAGGAGGAAGATTCTCATATCTGGTGTCAATCGCCAGAGACGCATCAGGTGGTCCTCCAGAGTAAGGGATTGGACGGTGTAGGACTATTAGAGCCACTTCCGGTCTTTTCTGACGAGAGTAGGTTTTTCCTTTCTTCCAACGACGGAAGAGTCTGGCGTGTACCCAACACCTCATACGGCCCAAGGAACCTGATCTACACTCAAAGGATTGCAGTTTCAGTCTTGGTTTGGGGTGTGTCGGCATCTATGGAGTCGGCGATCTTGCTGTCGTGTACGGGAACCTGGATCACGCAAAAATATCGGGAGATTCTGGACTCTCACTTGTTTCCATCCATTGGTAACATCTTTGGCGTCGCGCAACACCCGTTAATTTTTCCAGGATGACAACGCACCGGCACACAGGGCTGCCCAGATGGACCAATGGTATGACGAAAATGGCGTTAGCAGGGTGCAGTGGCCAGAACAATCACCAGATGCTAACCCGATAGAGAATCTGTGGGATGCCATCAAGAGAGCCCTCACCAAGGACCGACCAACCACCAGGGAGGGTTTGATCCGCTCTATCTTCAGGGTCTGGGGCAGCATCACCCAGGAAAGACTGCATGGTCTATACGCGGCTCTGCCAAGGAGGCTGCGCGCCATTGTCAGAAGGCGCGGGTACCCAACAAAATACTAGAACTTCATGAACTTTACATGATAAATGACTCTTGACATGTTAATGAAATGTGCCTGATAATAAGATCTTAAATCATGTACTACAAATTAATTAAAACAACACTTATTATCATGTCTTACATTGCCTCCTGTGTAATGCATGTGTCTATGTTGCAATACTTTTGGCACGGGAGGGTATACAGTTTATATATACATTTCACAGTTTATATACATTTCACAGTTTATATATACATTTCACTTTAATTAATTTCCCAAACTACATGTATGTAAAATGATTACCCATTCCGTCCTCATTTCTTTAAAGTTGCTACATGCTACATAAAGATCCCCTAAATTAAGCAATTAATGATTAGTAGTGAACAAACATACCAGCCTGAATCGACCTTGATGAGGATGAAGTTGATTAGTAGTGAACAAACATACCAGCCTGAATGGACCTTGATGAGGATGAAGTTGATTAGTAGTGAACAAACATACCAGCCTGAATGGACCTTGATGAGGAAGAAGTTGATTAGTAGTGAACAAACATACCAGCCTGAATGGACCTTGATGAGGAAGAAGTTGATTAGTAGTGAACAAACATACCAGCCTGAATGGACCTTGATGAGGAAGAAGTTGATTAGTAGTGAACAAACATACCAGCCTGAATGGACCTTGATGAGGAAGAAGTTGATTAGTAGTGAACAAACATACCAGCCTGAATGGACCTTGATGAGGAAGAAGTTGATTAGTAGTGAACAAACATACCAGCCTGAATGGACCTTGATGAGGATGAAGTTGATTAGTAGTGAACAAACATACCAGCCTGAATGGACCTTGATGAGGAAGAAGTTGATTAGTAGTGAACAAACATACCAGCCTGAATGGACCTTGATGAGGATGAAGTTGATTACTAGTGAACAAACATACCAGCCTGAATGGACCTTGATGAGGAAGAAGTTGATTAGTAGTGAACAAACATACCAGCCTGAATGGACCTTGATGAGGATGAAGTTGATTACTAGTGAACAAACATACCAGCCTGAATGGACCTTGATGAGGATGAAGTTGACGAGATAGGCTAGCAGCAGACCAAGAGTTATTCCCAGCTCATTGATGGACACAAGCTGCCCTCTCCTCTCCTGTAATACAGAGTTTTGCATAAAAAAGAAACATCAATAAATCAGTTTGTTTCAACATCAATTCTAGACTTTCAGAGTGTTATTATTGATAATTATGGGAATTACTCCGTTATATATATAACTTGTCTTATTCCAAGCTCGTTGATGGACACTAGCTGCCCTCTCCTTTTCTGTAAATCAGAGTTAGGGATAAAAAGAACGTTACCAATTTTTTGAAAGATTTCTAGCAATCAGAATATTCACTTTTCTAATCCCAGTTACAATCATTGTTTTTTTACATTTAGACTTTAACTTTCAGGTCAGCTACTACATGTATGGTGAAAGGCATGTCTGACAGTGAGGTCTTATTGCATAAGACCCATATAAATAAATGTAATAGTGGGTATTAATTGTAATTAAAAATTATTTATGTAATATAGTATGTATAACTTTCTTACTTACTTTATATATAATTTTCCTTTTACTTTTCCCTTTCTTACAGCACATTTGGGACAAATGTGAAATGCATGATTATTATTTATTATATCAAATATGAATAAAAACAAGAAACTCACCTTTGGTGCAATTTCCGAAATGTAAATACACTCGCCGATAGCAGACAGAGACACAGCAAAGCCAACTATTACTCTCCCTACCACCTGCAAAGAAATACATTCAAATAATTTCAAACGGGTCTTAGTGGCCACCCGTCCAGTTAGCAGCCAACCTACATAGTGGCCACCACAAGTGAACCCATGCAGAGGAAAACAATGTTTTGGAACCTAATCTTTAACTTTTCTTCTTTCACTTACATGGTTACTATACTCAGGCTTGACTGTAATTAAGAACACTTAACTTCAATTATAACTCTATGCAAGTTTGTGAATTGACGTTTAAGAATTGTGAAAACTATACTGTAACTTAATTATAAAGAAGAACAAATGACTAGACAAATTGTATGAATTAACAAACAAAATAGAATTGATTTCTGGGGGAACTTGAACCAAAGATGTACAATTAGCTAGACCCGCACTTTACCAACTGAGCTACAAAGCACCCTAGTAGGTGGCTCAAAATAGATCAAACTTAATTAAACTAAACTGGGTTCCAAAAGAAACTTATCACTTTTTCAGAGCGACGCTCACTAAAATCCATATCATCAAATTGAATCAAATTTTGACACAGATAAGCCATCATTCTCCTTATGAAGCATATCTTAAAAATTTAAAGTTTGCTTTTGCCAAAAAAGAGAAAATGCGATTGAATCACTACAGGTCACTTTTAAAAAATCACAGAAATTGTCCGCTGCGAACCTCCACGAAAGGTGGTCTATTCAGAACTTTCAATAGTTATTCATTCAACTTCAAAGCGGATTATGTAACCACTAGACTGGCTATTGTCCGGACCGAGCTCTGTGCCCGGAAGGCGAGCAGTTTCTGTGATTTTTAAAAAATGACTTCTTGCGATTTCACCTAATTTTATTCTTTGTTGACTAAAGCAAACATGATTTTTCTTAGATGAGCTTGCTAAGGAGTATTATAGCTAATCTATGCCCAATTATGATTGATGTTTATGTTTTGGATTTTAATGTGTGTCAATCTGAAAAAGTGATAAGTTTCTTTTGGAACCTAGTTTAGGTTAGAATTAGAGAGTATGAGAGTAACAAGAGTTCATAAAGAACTAAAGTGTGACTTCACAGCTATTCATTAGCATGGGTAATGGTTCTAAACAATGTCAGGCAAGCCAGATATTTATGACCTAGCAGTTGCTAAGAAGGCAATCGTCCAGCTCCAACCCACTACTAAAAACCAAAAACAGATGGCAAGTAGTCTAGAACAATTGTTATTTTAAGTTCAAGTTCAAGTTCAAGTTCAAGTTCATTTTATTGTCCATAAGGAAATTTGTTGCGTTACATGCAATAATTGGAGAAATACAAAATACAAAATATTTACAACAAAATATACATTTACATAAATCAAAGGTCATTAGTCTGTTCATATTAAAGACAAAAAAAGAATATGTGTTTGTTTTAATTTTATTTAATTTGATCACGCTATGTACAATTAGTAAAAATGCTGCTTTCAGCCAGAAGCTGTTTTTCAGCAGGGCCGTGAACAAAATAATTTAAGTATAATGTACATACAATGTGACATCACGACCTCGGTACTGACCAGCTATAGCAAAACCCTGCACTTGTCGGTAAAAATCAAAATGTCGATTTTCATACCATTACAAAGGCCAAGTCACAAGCTTTCATTTGATCATTTGTTCTAACTAATTGGCGAAGATATGATTTTTTCAATTTTACAATCATATAGGTCTTTTACACACATTATGTGAACTTAAAATTATCTCAAGTACCGGGTTTTGCTATATAGACGGTCACATATTGTACTGAAGCCTATTCTCTTACCAGTACAGGGTACGATGTTGCTGCCGCTAGTATTATTGCACCAATGATGAATATCACAGAGTTAATGATGATTGCCCATCTTCTACCCATTCGGTCAATGAAAAACCCTGTACATAACAAAACACATGGAAAAGGCAAATGTAATTTTAAACTGTTCAAGATATGCTTTTATAGTAAATTTGCTGTTGTCACAAGCATGTTTTCATTGAATTACATCAGTTAAAGAAGGCAATTTTCAGCACATTTCACAAATAAGTTAATAACCAATGACAATTACAACTATTAATAATTTCCTCATCTTTGAGTAAATTATGGAAAATGCCCCCCACCCCCCCCCCCCCCAAAAAAAAGGAGCTTATCAGTACCTCAGGAAGAAACTATTTCATTAAGTCAACTCACCACCAAGGATTGAGCCGAGAGTTGCACCAATCAGCATGGAGCTGACGACCATCTCCTGCTGGAAACAGGACAGCTCAAAGTCCACCTTGAGTTGCAGGAGTGCGCCAGACACAATGCCTGTATTATAAAAAAATTAAGAAAAATGTGTAATACTGTACATGGAGAAACTGAGGATCAGTCGATTTGCCAACTATACATTGTTGAAATGCCAGAAAACAAACTGTCCTCCCTTTTGGTTACAAGTTTGGAATGAAAATACAGTGACACCTACTTAGCAGCTACATGTACCTGTATATAAAGCTCACCTGTACATAAAGACCAGTTATTTTGACTCCCCAGGAAGCAGTTTGAATGTAAATGAACCTGTCTAATAAATACAACATTGTCTATTAATTGGCCTTTATAGACATGTTTTACACAGTCAAATTAATTCAGAGACATGGCTAGGCTCAAGTCTGTATGGAAAATAGAGAATAACTTTTCTCATGATGGGCAGGCTCAACAAGAAATGACATCTATAGGCTTTTTTAAAACTTCTTTCTTTATATTATCTTAACCCACATAAGGAAAATAATTGGGCAAGAATTCACAAAAGGGACATCTGGCCCGATGCTCCCAGGTCTTTGTAACCAGGTGGTCTTTATAGACAGGTGTTCACTAGAAAAAGTTTTGAGTTGCACATGTTATAAGATTGCTATCTAATTGATTTTTTAAGAATTAATATTGATGAACTAGCACCTGGCTTCCTCATTAATATTTGGATAACTGATTTTCTCACTAGAAATAAACTGCACCTAAATGTGTAATCGATCGGATTACATACATGTATATAATACCAAGAAATTGAAGCTCCTTGATAATACAACCCGCTGCACCAGTTCCCACGATTACAAACTATTGGTAAAATTTGGTACAGGGCAGGGTAGGAAATACATGGGGGCTGAGGGCGACTTTGCCCCCTAATTTTCTAAATAGCCCTCTGAAATCAGTAGGTAGCCCCTAAAATGACCATAGGGTATTATGTGAAATATTTTGTGATATCCATCAGATTGAAAAAGTAGCCCCCTAAAATGAAAAATTAATTATTTCCTTGGTACAGGGTAGAGTGGATAAAGGTATAGATCTATGCAAACACATTATAAATTACACAATTACAAGTGGCAAAGTGATAATCTAACTACTGTATGCGTTCACGTATGCATCATTTTACATACAGTTATTTTATCACATTTTAAAAATACCAAACCTACAGCCACTAGTTAGGTATAGAGTGCAATACAAAAGTGTACATAATACATATAGTCAAACCTATCTTTAATAGTGGCAATCTGTCTAATAGCAGCTAACCTGCGTGTCTACCAAAAGTGATCCCCTGCAGAGAAAAATAGTGATAAGGAACTTGTCTATAGAGGTCACTTTTCTGATTTCCCTTAGGTGGGTGGTCAGGCTTGACTCAGTTGACTGTACATAGATACTGAATTCCTCAATTCAAATTTTCCTTACCAATATCGTAGCCAAAAAGCACTCCCCCGAGAGCTGCCATAAATGCTGCGATGATTAAATAAGAAGTTGTCTTGGGTACTGCGGGATACGGCTCGTTGCTACTGTTGGAAATAACATCGACATCGATCTGCTGGTCTTCACACTCTGACAGGGTAGAGGCTAGCATCTCGCAGGCTCGAAATGAATTTTGGCTAGCTGAGGTGTCACTGGAGGCCTATAACATAAAATTGAAATATATTAAAATTAATGATATTATTGGATTATATTATAATGCTTGCTGAGGTCGCGAGGAGCTTTTGTTATTGAATGCCTATCACACAAAATTGAATGACATAAAATTTACAGCAATAATATCAAATTTGTGAACTAAAAAAAAAAAATCAACAATGTTACGCATGATTGGAAATATCCAAATATACTCAAACTTCCACTATAGAGTTTCTTGAGAAACTTGTCCTTTTAACTAAATGCACGCCTATACTACCGTATGTCCCAAAAAAAATTACAATCTGACTTTCTGCAATGATAACTTTAAAGATAGTATCTATCATAATGCTATTTCAGGGTTATCTACATCTTGCAGAAAACCCTATTCGATTTGCTTCAGTGGTCGGGGCAACTAACAAATTAATTCAAACTCTGTGCATACCTTTATATCAATGGTGTGTACTCGTGTGAGGTTTTGTTGTTGAAAGATATATTGATCTCTCAGAAAAAAAAAGATAAGAGAAAGCCATAAAGGAGGAAGAGCTCAAATCAAGTCTTCCATGAGTTAAGGATTTAATTTCTCTCTTTAATCATTTATTTTCACACCTTACCAATGTTTGCAAAACTCAGAAATATGATTCCCTTTTACTTCATTTCATTCATTATTTATTTCGTTAGCTGAAAATGAAAGGAAACAAGCAGTCACTTTCTCAAAAGATATTTTTGTGCGAGAACACAATGAACAACTTCGTATTTGTAAGGCGTGAACACAATGGACAACGCGTCTCCTTACAAAACCTGGAGGGAAGGGACATCTGACATAATTTATCAAGATCCCCATTCTCCATGACCACTGAAGCAAATCGAATAGGGTTTTCTGCAAGATGTAGGTAATAAGATATAGTTTCATACCCTGAAATAGCATTCTGATTGATCTACTATCTTTAAAGTTATCGTTGCAAAAAGTCTGATTGTATTTTTTTGGGGGACATACAGTATTATTATTATTATTATTATTTATTCGGCAAATCAAATACACAAGAAAAGTGTAACAAAGTAAGGAAATTGAAACCACTGTGGAATGCCAGGGCTTGGAAAAAGTTAACTAAATAACTGTGGCCAAAAGCGTTCCGTACTAGATGCCTGTACATGTATATATGTTAGTTATCTTACAACCAAATGAATGCCTAAGATATATACCTTTAATAGTGTTCCCTCATGATTCAGAGACATAGTAATGTCAGTGAATCCATCACCAGCACCATGGAGACTTTGTTTAGGATCCATCGTGATGCACTCCTCCTCCTCCTCCTCCTCCCCTTCATCCAACATGTCCTCTTGAGATGAACTAACAGGCCTCCTCAACAGTCTTACTGCAATGAAAAGTAAAACAAAACAAATAAAATGACAACTTATTTAAAAGTTGGATCAATCTACTGGAGAATGTATGTACATCTTGACTGACGGAGACTCTGTTTAATATCCTTCCTATTGCACTCCTCCTCCTCCTCCTCCCCTTCATCCAACATGTCCTCTTAAAGGGGAATTCCACCCCAGAAATGTGATGTTTGCTATAAAATGAAGTGAATATGAAGAATCTTGATCGAAAATCTGAGCCAAAACGGTAGAGCAATAAAAAAGTTATGACAGGATGAACTTTGCTCCGTTTTTTAGTATCGTTCACAATTGCTATCGATCGTGACGTCACTTGCGAGCTGCAGCCATTTTGACTTCTACATGGACATTTTACAAAATTTAAATTTTCTTCGTGGGTCAATCCACGTCAAATCAACCGGTGGGTGTCACCCGACCCCCTTCGATTTTGCTAAAATTCGCACCAATTGTTCCCCCAAGTGTCTGACGGAAAACCCCAAAATTTTTTGCCCCGAAGTCATTCGGTTGCTAAGTTACGGCCGCGCATAGCAACCAATGCGCGGTCAAACCGTTTCTTCTTTAAAATTTTGGCCATTTTTGATTATCTGCTGTAGCTAAAATTGAAAAGCCAGAGCTCTCATTGTCTGGAAATTAGAAGAACTTTGTCATCTCTACAAGATGTATTCATTATGTCGCAGGTCGAGTTTTCGTTTTCGCGTACGAGGTCACCGAAAATGGCTTTAAGCGAAAAATTAATTTTTTTAAAAGCATGTTTGGATGCCCATAGCTTAAAAATTACTAGATATTTTGCTCTAATCTTTTATAGTTTTAAAGACCTTCACTTCCTTTACAGATTTTTAAAAAAATGAGCGTGATTGGTCAAGTCGTTTTCGAGTAAAGCGCCCTCAAAGTTTGGATTTTTCAAAAATGCACCAAGTTCAAGGTCAAAGGTCACCCGAAGTCCAATCGGGATCTTCACCAATTTTTGTGTACTTACAGATATTTACCTATATTTTCAGGGGTTACCAAAGAAATTTTGCTACCGGAACGTTTAATGGCTTAATTACGCTAACGAAAATGGTCGTAAACAACCCAAAATGCTCAAAATTGCCATATAATTGGCTTTAGGGCATATTTCGAATCTCTCTCACACGCATTATAAAAGTTTATAAATACTGTTCTTCAGGGAATTGGCAGACATTTACCTATATTTTCATGGGTTAGCAAACAAAAATTGCTACCGGAACGTTTAACGCCTTATTAACACTGACGAAAATGGTCGTAAACAACCCGAAATGCTCTAAATTGCCATATAATTGGCTTTAGGGCATATTTTGAATCTCTCTCACACGCAATACAAAATGTTATAAATACTGTTCTTCAGGGAATTGGCAGACATTCAGCTATATTTTCATGGGTTAGCAAAAAGAAAAAATTGCTACCGGAACGTTTAACGGCTTATTTACACTGACGAAAATGGTCGTAAACACACTGTAACGTGTTAAATCACCATATTTCGGGCTTTAGGGCATAGTTTGAATCTCTCTCACACGCAATACAAAAGTTTATAAATACTGTTCTTCAGGGAATTGGCAGACATTCACCTATATTTTCATGGGTTAGAAAAACAAAATTGCTACCGGAACGTTTAACGCCTTATTTACACTGACGAAAATGGTCCTAAACACACTGAAACGTGTTACATAGCCATATTACGTGCTTTAGGGCATATTTTGAATCCTTTTCACGCGCAATACAAAAGTTTATAAATACTGTTCTTCAGGGAATTGGCAGACATTCACCTATATTTTCATGGGTTAGCAAAAAAAAATTGCTACCGGAACGTTTAACAGCTTATTTACACTGACGAAAATGGTCGTAAACACACTGTAACGTGTTAAATCACCATATTACAGGCTCTAGGGCATAGTTTGAATCTCTCTCACACGCAATACAAAACGTTATAAATACTGTTCTTCAGGGAATTGGCAGACATTCACCTATATTTTCATGGGTTAGCAAAAAAAAATTGCTACCGGAACGTTTAACGGCTTATTTACACTGACGAAAATGTTCGTAAACACACTGAAACGTGTTAAATTGCCACGACCATTTTCGTCAGTGTAAATAAGCGTTAAACGTTCCGGTAGCAATTTTCTTTTGCTAACCCATGAAAATATAGGTGAATGTCTGCCAATTCCCTGAAGAACAGTATTTATAAACTTTTGTATTGCGTGTGAGAAGGATTCAAAATATGCCCCAAAGCACGTAATATGGCGATTTAACACGTTTCAGTGTGTTTACGACCATTTTCGTCAGTGTAAATAAGCCGTTAAACGTTCCGGTAGCAATTTTATTTTGCTAACCCATGAAAATATAGGTGAATGTCTGCCAATTCACTGAAGAACAGTATTTATAACATTTTGTATTGCGTGTGAGAGAGATTCAAACTATGCCCTAAAGCCTGTAATATGGTGATTTAACACGTTACAGTGTGTTTACGACCATTTTCGTCAGTGTAAATAAGCCGTTAAACGTTCCGGTAGCAATTTTTTTTTGCTAACCCATGAAAATATAGGTGAATGTCTGCCAATTCCCTGAAGAACAGTATTTATAAACTTTTGTATTGTGTGTGAGAAGGATTCAAAATATGCCCTAAAGCACGTAATATGGCTATTTAACACGTTTCAGTGTGTTTACGACCATTTTCGTCAGTGTAAATAAGGCGTTAGACGTTCCGGTAGCAATTTTTTTTTTCTAACCCATGAAAATATAGGTGAATGTCTGCCAATTCCCTGAAGAACAGTATTTATAAACTTTTGTATTGCGTGTGAAAGAGATTCAAACTATGCCCTAAAGCCCGTAATATGGTGATTTAACACGTTACAGTGTGTTTACGACCATTTTCGTCAGTGTAAATAAGCCGTTAAACGTTCCGGTAGCAATTTTGTTTTGCTAATCCATGAAAATATAGGTGAATGTCTGCCAATTCCCTGAAGAACAGTATTTATAACATTTTGTATTGCGTGTGAGAGAGATTCAAACTATGCCCTAAAGCCCGTAATATGTCGATTTAACACGTTACAGTGTGTTTACGACCATTTTCGTCACTTTAAATAAGCCGTTAAACGTTCCGGTAGCAATTTTTTTTGTTTAACCCATGAAAATATAGGTGAATGTCTGCCAATTCCCTGAAGAACAGTATTTATAAACTTTTCTATTGCGTGTGAGAGAGATTCAAAATATTCCCTAAAGCCAATTATATGGCAATTTAGAGCATTTCGGGTTGTTTACGACCATTTTCGTCAGTGTAAATAAGGCGTTAAACGTTCCGGTAGCAATTTTTTTTTGCTAACCCATGAAAATATAGGTAAATGTCTGCCAATTCCCAGAAGAACAGTATTTATAAACTTTTATATTGCGTGTGAGAGAGATTCGAAATGCCCTAAAGCCAATTATATGGCAATTTTGAGCATTTTGGGTTGTTTACGACCATTTTCGTTAGCGTAATTAAGCCATTAAACGTTCCGGTAGCAAAATTTCTTTGGTAACCCCTGAAAATATAGGTAAATATCTGTAAGTACACAAAAATTGGTGAAGATCCCGATTGGACTTCGGGTGACCTTTGACCTTGAACTTGGTGCATTTTTGAAAAATCCAAACTTTGAGGGCGCTTTACTCGAAAACGACTTGACCAATCACGCTCATTTTTTTTTTTATCTGTAAAGGAAGTGAAGGTCTTTAATACTATAAAAGATTAGAGCAAAATATCCAGTAATTTTTAAGCTATGGGCATCCAAACATGCTTTTAAAAAAATTAATTTTTCGCTTAAAGCCATTTCCGGTGACCTCGTACGCGAAAACGAAAACTCGACCCGCGACATAATGAATACATCTTGTAGAGATGACAAAGTTCTTCCAATTTCCAGACAATGAGAGCTCTGGCTTTTAAATTTTAGCTACAGCAGATAATCAAAAATGGCCAAAATTTTAAAGAAGAAAAGGTTTGACCGCGCATTGGTTGCTAGGCGCGGCCGTAACTTAGCAACCGAATGACTTTGGGGCAAAAAATTTTGGGGTTTTCCGTCAGACACTTGGGGGAACAATTGGTGCGAATTTTAGCAAAATCGAAGGGGGTCGGGTGACAAAATGTCTGAAAATTGGTTGATTTGACGTGGATTGACCCTCATAACAAAGCAAATTTATGAGCTTACAAATTCCAAAGAGGTTGGCCCATCGATATTCTATATGAATTCGTGAAAATAGGCAGAGAAAAATTAATTTTTAGCAACGAAAATGAGAAATAAGTGTATTTTCATGTACTAAAGCCATGGCGAGTTGCTCGTCAATGATGTTGCATATGGCGGCAATTTTGAAACGATCGCTCATTACTACATGATGTTCAAATAGGTATAACTCCCGTGTTTCTTGTCCGATTTTGATAACATTTTCACCAATTATGCCTCTTATTCTGCTTATTCAAATAACGAATGTTTTTTTCAGGCCCGGAACACCCCTTTAACTCCTAACGTGCCAAGCTCGCATTTTTGCAAGTTACAATACACACAAATGCCATAGAGCATTAAAATCCCTGGCACGTTAAGAGTTAAGAGGAACTACTGGTCTCTCAACAGTCTAACTGAAATGAAAAGTCAAACAAAACAAAAAAACTTTGAATGGAATAAGTAACTTAGTTATAGGCATCACAAAACTTGTATAATTTATCATATTAAACTTAAAACACATCAGGCATCAATGTGGATTAAACAATTAATATCATTTGACTAACTTTTGAGCATTTCCAAACCTAATTTGAAAAAAAAAGATCTACAAGCATGTATACTAAATTTAAGTATTTAAATTACCCGGGCTTTGTTTGCAGCCTTATTAAGTTATTACTCACTGTACTCAGAATTAAAATAAATGTTCAGCACTCACCTATTAAAACAAAGCTATCATTCGTAAAAAATTGCAACAACACTCAACAATACAATTTCTCAGGAGAAACTTTTGGAATTGTAATAAATCGACAAAAGACATTGCCTACAAAACCCTTGTCAGACCTCGACTCGAGTATTGCAGCTCAATTTGGGACCCTCATCAGAAGGTACACACTGACAATTTGGAGAAAGTTCTGAGGAGAGCCGCACGTTCTGTTGCAAATGATTACAGCAGGACCAGCAGTGTAACTAACATGATTCATGATCTGAAATGGGACACGCTCCAGAAGCTCCGTATGATAGCCAGACTCTCAATGCTGTACAAAGAAGCACACTCACTAATACCAGCAAACATTCGTCACCTATCGCTCAACAACCAAAATTGAGAAAGGAGGCCTCGCACCCGCCAACACCACATTTTAAACTACGATACTATCTTAAGTAGCAAGAACTGCTACCATTTTTCCTTGTACCCCCGGACCATTCCACTCTGGAATTCACTGCCATCAAACATTAAAACGGCGGATGCTTCTACATTTAAGGATCTGCTTGAAAAGGCAGAAATCTAGTGCATAGCCTTGATTGCATAAAGGCCTGCACGTTTATAGCCACCATCTGGAGGCAATTTGTGCAGTATTAACAAGACAAGACAAGACAAGACAATACTAGCATTCAAATTTACATACAACATTGTCATGCATGGCTAAAAAAGTAGAATTCCGGAGTTTTACTTTGATTTTGAGGCGCCAAGACCAAGTCATTTAAAGCTCGACTGACAAGAAAACTGCCTCAAAATTGTGTTTTACTGTATCTAAGGTAAATTTTCAAGAAAATTACTAATAAAAACATATTTTCCTCGTGGGAAAACCTAATAAAATAAACAAAATCAGCTTGTAAATTCACTTTAGTAACCCCCGTAAAAAAATTGAGTCCGGGCGAAGAAAAATGACGTCATCTTTGTGACGTTACAAAATGACAATCGCAGTATAGCTCGGGCATAGACGTACATGCTGAGTGCAATACTCACGTTGACAGAGAGATATTATTTTGATTTTGTTCAATATTTGCAAACATTTTTTAAAGTTTATATCATGGACGATCTACACTCAGATGTGTTGCTGCATGCTGCTACAATTAATTTCTTAGGCATTTTCAGTTAAGCCACAATTTCCAAGCAAATACGAGTTTGTTTTACTAGCAAGTCAAAGGCGCTGCATGTAAGTCATGCAGATTCATACTTTGAACGTGTTGCAGTCTTCTTGTGATGTCATGACCCGGGTGGCACGTGCGCACTAAGGCTGTTGACGAGTCCCGGGTACCCGGGTCCCGCCGAAAAATGTCCCGAAAAAAAAGCAAAAGGTCCCCTTTTTGAACGCCCGAGTTATCTGCCCACTCTCATTTTCTTTTCATTCCTTTTTTACCCGGGTCTCGCCGAAAAATGTCGAGTCCCGGGCGCAAAAATCGATACTCGATATCCCGAAAAAAAAGCAAAAAGTCCCCTTTTTGAACTCCCGAGTTATCTGCCCACTCCCATTCATGCACTCTGTTATAATTAATATGCTAGTTATCATTCAGTTCATTAACTCATGAGAGATGCAATGTATTAAACCCTTGTTTGAAACTTCATATTTGTCTATCGATCTCTTCACTTGCGTGTATTTGTATGTGTACCTATCGCGCACCGCATGTGCATCGAATTTAAACACCACACATTACAAGGCACAATCGAATCCACTATATCCCACATACATGTGTATACATTTACACCCCAAAACAACCACTGATCGACTCTTTATTCATGCATATTCATGTCACAGCCAATCAAAAGGCGACAATGTGACACGCACGTGACACGCACTTGTGTACGTTAGATCGGTGCCTCGCTAGCTAGCCCATACATGTAGTGCGCTGTACTGTATAATACAGTACCACGCACCTCGTGGCGGCCTCGTGCATTGCACAATATACATGTACTTTGTACACAATCGGTGCTTCCTAATGCTGTCATACATGTTACTACGCATCGATTGGCTGTAGCTGAATAGGCCACGCCTCTAATGTGTATCAGAGGCGTGGCCTATTCAGCTACAGCCAATCGAAGCGTAGTAACATGTATGACAGCATTAGGAAGCACCGATTGTGCCACGAGGCATACGTACATGTACTAGTACCGCCGAGTCACCGATCGGTGTTACACGCACGCGCTATGACACCAACTGCAGCTGCCGTGTATGCGGTTTTCGCTGCTGCGCCCGCAAATGAAGTTGAACAACGTAATACAAATGAAAAATGAAATTGTATCGGGAGTCATCGATTCATTGCATGTACACAATGATAATCGCTAGTTGGCAGAAAAAAGCAAAAAATAGTGGCGCGATGATAATCACATTCGGCGAAGTGTGTGTTGAAGATACGATCGGCCACGAGATCATTTGTCTTATTTTCGTCAGAAATTTCGTAATCAAGGTAAATTTGAACAGCATGTTACCATAATTCCGTTAAAATCATGTCAGAAATGCTAATACTATAATTCATTTACGAATTTGCTGTATTTTAGAAGATGATTTCTTGTCATAAATGCGCTGCATTTTTGTCACTTGAATGAACATGTTTTCCTAGCGGCATGACATGCCGATAGCGAAATCAACAAATGGTAAATTTCGGGTACCCGGGACTCGCCCGAAAAATTATCGCAAGTCCCGGGTAGTAAATATACCCGAAATCGACAGCCCTAGTGTGCACATTCGCGCTCCGCTATAATTATAAATAACTTTTTTAGGAGCATATGGAACGCTGATGCGAAAAAAAGAAAAAAAGTTGCATGAAATTTACCTTTTTTGCGCAACTTGAGGATTTCATTGAAAAAAAAGAGTGTGGTATATCAATATAGGCACATATTCAAAGCTATAAACCTGAATCAAAGCCGGGATTTCACTATACCTTTAACTTTGTATTTTAGTATTTTTACAATGTTTATTCAAATTATTGTGGCATTTCATTTGTCTATCAATGCAATTTACACAATTTACTCAATCTACACATCCACACATTCCCATACAAAGCACAACATGTTAATTGCAGTTGATTTACTATTTTGATACAAGTGATATTCTGTTGTTAATAGATGGCTCTCGATCTCACTCTCGGTGATTTCTGAGTCATGCAGCATTTGGGTTTATCATCGGGGCGCTTACCGTCTTCTACGCCGGGAGGTTCGGCTGAAACATCACTCAAAGTCCGTCGATCGCTCAGCTACCTGCGCCTAAACTAAAGTTTAAAATGTTATTGAGACAGTAAAAAAGGAAAATCACCGAACCTGTATCTTCCCGCTGCCCAGAGCTCCTTAGCCGTCGATACTCCATTCCGTATACTTTTTGTACAACAACATGCAATCTGAGACGAAGTTTTATATTTGTTTAAACCAGAACGACCAACAACGACACGTCGTTCTGTATTTTTTGACGTCAATCCCAAATCCGACTGCAAACAAGACTAGAGACAGGCGTAGTGCCAGAATCATGAGAAGGTGGGGGGGGGGGGGGGGGGGGGGGGTGTCGGGCTCACTTGATTTCGTCCTCATGTTTGCGCTGTAGATTCTTCATGAATGGAATCGATTTATAAGTAATTTGTGAATATCTTATGATCGTTTTTTTTTTTGTAATTGTATTCATTTCTGAAAATCATCTTGAAATAAACAAGACCCGATGTGTTTGAAACAAATAATTTATATTGATGTGTGCAGGTTTTGGTTACCAAAATGCAAAACCATGATTTCAAGTAGCTTTTTCTCAAGGCTCGACATTATTACAATACAATTACAACTTAAATTAATGTCTGTTTGCAGTGGCGTAGCTACGGGGGGGGGGGGGGGGGGGCACGGGGGGGCACGTGCCCCCCAATAATTTCGAAAAAACAATAGAAAACATAAGGGGCCATTTTTTGAAAAAACAAAAAAATACATAAGGTGTGCCCCCCCCAATAATTTTCGTGCCCCCCCAATCAGTCCGACCACGCTACGCCACTGTCTGTTTGTACTAATTCATTAACCTGAACATTTATAAGACTCTCTCTGCTTTGATCACAATCATTGACGCTGCTTCAATAACACGATGACGCAGTGAGAAGTAAGTAGCCGACTGTATTACCCTAAAGAGTACACATTTGTGTTTTTGAAATTGGAATCATTATGACATGTATGAGATAGTATGAGATCCATGCAACAACATTGTTAAAATATTGGAGATCCAAGGCACTAATCTTTGAATACTTCTCCTCCAGGCTAAAATCCCGATTTTCTTAGGTTAACACGGTTAAACAAATTCAAAACATCCAAATAAGATTTGGATAGAGCTCATTCCACCCACCCACCCCCCTATCCAAACTTCTTTTTTTGGGGGGGGGGGGGGAAATCCATCTCCGACATGGACAGAAAACTCAAATCATATAATGACTTTTTTAAAATCATTTTATGATTTGAGACGATTAAAGTTTTTATTTTGGTGGGGGTTTTCCAATTGTTGTTACTAATTTTAAAATCCAAAATGGCCCTAGACCCACCCACCCACTTCCAAATGTATTTGGTTGGTTGGAATGTTTTTAACTTTGCAAGGCCCCTTAAATTCGCACAACTTCTCAAGTCATATATTCCTTGTAAATAACATCTTAAATGCTGCCAATCGTTGCCAATCGTTGCCAAAGCAGAAATGTGATAATTATTGCCATAGATTTAATCATCATTTCCCCATTGTTTGTCTTTATTATGTAATGTATCGACCATGCAATGTATACAAATTAGCATGGGCGTATAGGAAGACAATTTGTCTAGGGGGCTGATGAGGTCTTTTGCCATATTTCCAATTTTCACCTGACAAGCACAAACAAAATTACCACAAATCAACCGTCCCAAAAATGTCATACTTTTAAAAAGTTTTCCCGAATATGACATGATCTTGCCCGAATTTACATGCTTTTCCCGAGTTTCCCGAATACGATATGATTTTGCCGAAATTATATGAGTTTTGACCGAACCTCGTGTGCTTTCAAAACTGCAGGGGGCTGCAAACCCCTCAGACCCCTCCTCCTATACGACTATAGAAATTAGGGGCCACCATCTAAAACCTGGGAAGAACTTTCAACAACATCCATTGTCATTGGTTGAATTAAGGAATTAAGGAATTGATGAGTCTCCATGCGGTTAAACATCGTTGAATAAAGTAACGTTATGAAGAAAAGAGACCCATGCTTTGTAACTCGTTGGGTTAACTAAAAGCAGGCCCGTAGCCAGTATTTTTCGGGGTGGGGGGGGGGGGGGGGGGGGGAGTGCGTAATTTGGAAAAACGGGCCCGAGATCGATCGATTCGTTGCCGAGACCAAGACCACTAGTTTGAGTTATGCAAGCAGGGGGGGGGGGGGGGGGGGCCGCTGGTTTAGATGTTGCTGAGACCCGCCGATAGAAAAGTGGACCTTTCTTTGTGGGGGTGCGTACCCAACGCACCCAACGCACCCCGTGGCATGCCTGGCTACTGGCCTACTCAACCGCACATGTGTATTTTGTCCATTAAATTGATTTTTCTAAGGTAGTGTTTCCGTGAATACTATGTTACAATACCTGAATCTGGACGATCCAGCTGTGGCATGCCGCTGGTATTGTTCATAAGTTTCTTTTTAGGAATTAAGTTAGCTGTCCAACTTTAAATGTGCACTTTATGATAAAAGCGTGAAAACGCGCATACTCAGGGGCGGATCTAGCTTTTGGCTAAGGGGGGGGGGGGGGGGTTGGATCTAGCTTTTTGCTGAGGGGGGGGTTGACCCAATGACGATGCGGATACTGTGTGGGTCTGGACACATGATGGCGTTTTTCTATGCACGTCACATTTTCACTTGGCAGCCCGAGGGGGGGGGGGGGGGGGTTAAACTCCCTACCCCCCCCCCCCCCCCCCCCCCCCCGTAGATCCTCCACTGATACTAAACAAGTTTAGACATCGAGCCACCTAAAATATGTAGCCCTCATATGAAATCGTCCACTCTTCGACTTAATTTTACCTGGCAGTTATCGAAAACACGCCCACTGCATGCCCCTCCGAGCTTGATTTGCAGTTTCTCAACTCCCTTCGGGTGGTGCTAGCCAGCTTCATAAAATAGATGCTCCTGGAATAATTAGCATTTTAATATCGTTTGATATTGTCAATACAATGTCGTTGCTTGATTTCTGACCCTGTTTGTAAAGGCTGTTATTACTGATAAAAAAAGGGTAATTAATCACTGGAAAGCCGAGATTCAAGATAATTATGGCCGATATTGCTCACATGGGCTTTTTCCGCAGTGAATCGATATAACGTCGCTGGGCAATTAAAAGGGCAAATTGGCCGATATTATCGTAAAATATCGATTTTGTTTTTATTTTATTTTCAGATAGAGTACTAAAATACCTATGCGATGATATATTTAGAATCCCGATATATGCCCTACTTTTCATAAATAACAAAAGGTCAAAATGAAAACATTGCGCGTATTTGGGCAACAAAAAGGACAAAAACGTTTTTCACGAACTGCCGAGCGATGTTATTTGGATAAGAATAAATACACTTATAATGAATGAAGTGTGTTATTTGACTACTTTTCCGTAAAAACATAACATTGGTTACAATGTCTGCACATACCACGTAAGGCCACAAGTTTAACCAATTTTAATTGAAGCGGCGATGAAATTAACCTTTTGCATGTTTGGCATACACGACTCAACGCGCACATCGTGCGCGTAATTATGGGCAACAAAAAGGACAAAATGCTTTTTGTTGCTCATTATCGCGCCACGTCGCGCGCATTGGCTGTGCATTGTCAATGCGCGTAAAAGGGCAATGGCATAATTGTCCTTTTTACGTGCACGATATCGGCGCATCATATCGCGTGTAATAAGGACAACATAAGAAATGCGTAATAACTCCGTTAAAAAGAACTGAGCATACGCCAAATTAAACGACTTGGTAGCTATAAAGCCTACCTAACCTTTTCACTAAACATAGTTACTGAATTTGGCATTTAAAAAAAATAATTGCCCAAAATGTTTTTTCTTCAAAAAAAGTATGTATCGTATTTTGCTATCGATACTGTCAATTTGTCCTTTTAATTGCCCAGCGATTAAACATTTCTCTACAATGTTGTTGTCGATACAAGACTGTCAAATTTTGAACTTTTGTCAAATTTTGAACTTTTACTCTAAAATGCACGACCGATCATATAATGCCAGTATTGATAGTTTGGTGGGCAATAGAATGTATTTTTGTCGCCAGCTTGGTGTGGCAAAGTGGGGGAGAGTGATGGGTTTCAACGCAGGCGATCCGAGTTCAAATCCCGTTGGGGTCAGATTTTAAACATGTGTATTTATTTGATTATTTGATTACAAGTATTGTTGTATGCTAACCATTCTTTCTTTCCAATTAGCTTCATTGTTTGTGAGAGTTCACGCGGTCCGAAGGACAAGGACAAGGACAAGGACAAGGACAAGGACAAGGACAAGGACAAGGACAAGGACAAGGACAAGGACAAGGACAAGGACAAGGACAAGGACAAGGACAAGGACAAGGACAAGGACAAGGACAAGGACAAGGACAAGGACAAGGACAAGGACAAGGACAAGGACAAGGACAAGGACAAGGACAGCTTCTCTTGGGCATCCGCCCTCCGAGCCATGCCAGCGGCCTGGGCGGCTGCCAGCTTCTCTTGGGCATCCGCCCTCCGAGCCATGCCAGCGGCCTGGGCGGCTGCCAGCTTCTCTTGGGCATCCGCCCTCCGAGCCATGCCAGCGGCCTGGGCGGCTGCCAGCTTCTCTTGGGCATCCGCCCTCCGAGCCATGCCAGCGGCCTGGGCGGCTGCCAGCTTCTCTTGGGCATCCGCCCTCCGAGCCATGCCAGCGGCCTGGGCGGCTGCCAGCTTCTCTTGGGCATCCGCCCTCCGAGCCATGCCAGCGGCCTGGGCGGCTGCCAGCTTCTCTTGGGCATCCGCCCTCCGAGCCATGCCAGCGGCCTGGGCGGCTGCCAGCTTCTCTTGGGCATCCGCCCTCCGAGCCATGCCAGCGGCCTGGGCGGCTGCCAGCTTCTCTTGGGCATCCGCCCTCCGAGCCATGCCAGCGGCCTGGGCGGCTGCCAGCTTCTCTTGGGCATCCGCCCTCCGAGCCATGCCAGCGGCCTGGGCGGCTGCCAGCTTCTCTTGGGCATCCGCCCTCCGAGCCATGCCAGCGGCCTGGGCGGCTGCCAGCTTCTCTTGGGCATCCGCCCTCCGAGCCGGACCAAGGACTGATCCCTGAGGGACCCCAGAGAGGACATCCGCTGATGGCGATGAGGCTCCATTTACTGACACAGTTTGGGATCGGCCAGTCAGGAAACCATGGATCCAGTTGATAGTTGGTCCTTGGATTCCGTAGAACTTCAGCTTGTGAACTAGCTTTCGATGTGACACCTTGTCAAATGCCTTGCTGAAATCAAGGAAGATCACGTCAGTTTGGTGCTGCTGGTTGTTGCTAGCCCAATCACTTAGCGGCTTCCACGAGCTGGGTTTCACAGGAACGTCCTTGCCGGAATCCGTGTTGATTGGGAGTGATGATGTCATTTTTTGCCAGAAACTTGGACATGTGGCTCAAAATGATGTGCTCAAGGATCTTGCAACAGATGCATGTGAGGGACACAGGTCTGTAGTTAGATGGGTCACTTTTGTCTCCTGATTTATAGATGCTTGCCACTCTAGCTCTCAACCAATCCTTTGGTAGGACTCCATTATCGAATGACTGTTGGTAGAGGTGGGTGAGAAGAGGTGTGATCTCATCTGCATAATCCATCAACATTCTGGCAGGTAGCTCATCAGGACCACTAGCCTTGTTGATCTTGAGTCCATTTAGTTGTTTGTTAAAGGGAGTGATCCACTTTTGCAAGCCAAAAAATATAAGTTGCCATATTAACCTCAAATATTATAGATCATGATTTTTAGAATTTATTCTGAAAAGATTATGACTTGACAATGTATTTTGGCGGAGTTATGGATTTTATGATTTTTTTTTTTAGCTATAGATTAATAAAATGAGGGACGTCGATTTACTAACCAATCTCACAATAATCTGTCTAGCGCCCGTTACGTTCGCTGTTGGATAGTGTATTTGGTATTCATGCGATGCGACAGTTTTATGTTGATAATCATGGTGATGATCGTGATGGTATATAAGTGACAATGATGATTTTATATGATCGTGACAACGATGACGTGATCGTGGCGATGCGGTGGTGATGATGATGTTGATGATAATGATGAAGATGACGTGACAATCATGATAATATTCGCGACAATGATGATGTATATGAGACACAAATAACGTGATCGTGGCGATGCGGTGGCAATGCGGTGGTGATGATGATAATGTTGATAATGATGGTGATGATGACATGACGATCGTGATGATATTCGTAACAATGATCATGATGATGTGGTGTCGATGGTGTTGATAATCATGGTGATGATGATGACGATATTATGACAATGATGATGTTATGATCGTGACAACGATGACGTGATCGTGGCGATGCGGTGGTAATGATGATGTTGATGATAATGATGGTGATGATGATGTTATGATCGCTACAACAATGACGTGATCGTGACAATGCATGGCGATGATGTTGATGGTGATGATAATGTTGATAATCATGGTGATGATCGTGATGGTATATAAGTGACAATGATAATTTTATATGATCGTGACATTGTCACGGTGACAACGATGACGTGATCGTGGCGATGCGGTGGTGATGATGATGTTGATGATAATGATGGTGATGATGATGTTATGATCGCTACAACAATGACGTGATCGTGACAATGCATGTTATGATCATGATGATGTGGTGTTGATGGTGTTGATAATCATGGTGATGATGATAACAATATTATAACAATGATGATGTTATGATCGTGACAACGATGACGTGATCGTGGCGATGCGGTGGTGATGATGATGTTGATGATAATGTTGATAATCATGGTGATGATCGTGATGGTATATAAGTGACAATGATGATTTTATATGATCGTGACAACTTGACGGACAGTTTGGTTTTGACATGGTCATCTATTTTTTTCTGACATCCATGGGCGGGGGAATTGTTTCTTGAAATTTCGTAAGTAGATAGAGGAATATATGCAGATTCGAAAAATTATCATGTTTTGGCGGAGTCTCTATTGAAAAGTATGCATTTTGAGGAAATTCTGTAGCGAATTTTTGTCGTTTTTTATTGTGTCGTTTATTAGCAAAATTTCACATTTTTCGTGATCAAATTCTAATTTTGAATACATCTATGAAATCATCAATCCATACTTATGATTATCATTACATTTTTGAGGAGTAAATATCTATAATTTTCGACATATTGGGTTGTAAATTTGTTTACTTTCTTTCGCATAGTACGGCAGATTTGGTTTACTTTATGCAAATTAGCCAACCTAGTAACTGGATTTCGTCGCGGTATAAAGCTGGGACTGCAGCGCAGAGCTAGCTACCTACCGTTACCAGTACGTACCCAGTCATGCACACATTATACGACGTGTGCATGCACTACTACTACACAAACACACACACACACACGGTAACACGGCCAAATTGTAGTGTCTTTGACACGGCGCACCATATCATACCACTGACCTCTGTATCATACCAACCGAATCGACGGACAGAAATAGCTCGCGCGAGGCGAGATCAAATTACATTCATTGCCTTAGCATTTCAGTAGATGGCGTGCTTTCAAATACAATTCGCTCGCCGACCGAGCGTTCGCAAAGGAAACTTTTGCTCGGAGGGGAGAAAACAGGAGGTTAGTTTTTCTTAGTTTACAGATGAATAATGGCACTTACAGCTATGAAATTTCATACACATCATAATATTAGTATCGTACAGATTTGTACCAAATTTGAAGAATTTTGGTAAAGTGGATCACTCCCTTTAAAGCAGAAAGCAGTTGGATTAGTATAATATTTTTATTCCAGTAAAGTTGTCTCTGCTTTTCAAACAGGGTACCATTTAAAGGGGTACACCTGTTAAAGGGGCAGGATTTGTCTAAACAAATTGTTTGTAATGTTTCCTAAGGTAATGTTCACCTCTTAATCAGGTACACAGGTTCATGGCGTGAAATATACCTCGCAAACGCTTACCCCAAAAAGGGGAGAATACTGTATATTGGTTTGCACCCACACTCCTCTCGGTGTTGGGTTAACTTTTCTTTCCAGTTTCAAGCAAATTTATCTAGTTGCACCTTTTTCACAGGGCATCACAAACAACTTCAACTATTATATAGGGCATGGCAAAAAACTTCGAAGTATATATAGGGTATCACAAAAACTTCAAAGAGTATTATTTATTATTTGATTATTTAAACGCAAAAAATCAAATAATACATAGGGCATCGGTAAAAATAAAACTTCAAATAATATATAGGGCATCACAAGAAAAAACTTCAAAGAATATACAGTATGTAAGTTTGTTTTTTCCTGCGCCCTCCAACAGTGATACTGTCTGTACTTTGTAGACACCCACCCACACATACACACACACACACTTGCCCCATTCACACTAAGATATTACTTTACCCTAGATAGATGTATTCCACTAAATTCAAAACAAAACTTGAAGTGTGTGGGGATAGCTGCGATATGTGATCAACTCCAAATCATTTTCAATCTTTGATCTGATTTAAAACAATGTTGTAGTCTTTATGATGAGTTGTGTCTATTAGTTATAACCTGCAAGCGATTGTAGATGGTAGTGATCTGGCGCTTTCCTACCATAGGATTATCGCAGATAATCAAGAGATTTTACCGCACGTGTGAAAGGGGGTGAACTTGAACTATATATTGAGAAGGCATTGATTTCTCATGTAACCTTACTACACCATTGCCAACTCGCACACAATAATACAAGACACCTCAAACAGCGCTAGGAAAACAGGCATGGTGTTTGTGCGGACGTGCCCACCCCTCTCTTTACTCTTCACTACATAGGAGAGAAAGAGGGATAGAGAGGGATGAAGGGATAGTTTAGAAGGAGATTGAAAGACATAAAGAAAGAGAAAGAGGCTGGGAGAGAGGGAAAGATGGACTTAAAGAGGGAGAAAGAGGAAGAGAGTCTGATAGTGGGGTATTTGAAAAGGAGAAAGAAAGACATATAAAGAGACATAGAAGGGGAGAGGTAGAAAGATGGACGTAACGAGAGAGAAAGAAGGAGATAGTGCAATAAGGGGTTATTTGAGAGGGAGAAAGGTTGACATAAAGTAAGAGAGGGAGAGGGGGAGAGAGGATTTGGAGAATATTTGAGAATGATGGGGAGATACAAGTCATACAAATAGGAAAGAGAAAGATAGATAGAGAGGAGAGGGACAGAGGAAGAAAGAGAGGGAGACATAAAGAAAGAGAGAGAGAGGGGGAGAGAGATATTCTTAAAATGAGGTGGATTATTATATCTAGAGCGAGGGAGAAGATCAAAATATCAATTTCAAGTTCCACTGGATTCCCATCGTCCTATCAAACTTCAGTATGCTTATTGCTAGCCCACTTTCTTGTTTACATTACCGAGATCAAAAGGCTTTCAAGGGTCTGATTTCAGAGACTACATCACACATGCCTGATCTGAAGAGGGGCTTTAAAAAGGGGGTGTGGCCTGGAGAGAGAGCTGAGTGGGAGTGGCACTGAATCAGCTGTGCATTGTGAGGTCAAAACACACATGTGATACCTCCAATACTGTTATGTATTGAGTCGTTTGGTGCAGAGCGTTACAAGTCTGGTTGAAATACGTTTTGATGATTGAATGTGTATACATGCATTTTGTTGTAGTGCTGAAATTTGCAATGGGATTGATAGAAATGTGTGCATTTTGATGTTTTAATTTGTATGCATTTTTGTTGAATTTTTTCTTCTATTTTAAAATTAAAATGAGAAAAGAAACTACATGTAGGGCTTCCCTAGGATTTTGTGACCGTTATTATTTATTTGTTGAATTACATTACAAGGGCATTTGACAATATAGATATACAGTGAACATACAACATAGACATTATTACAGATAATAACAACTACAGATATTTCAATGAAAAATTGGGCAATTTGTTCTCTGACAAAGTTACAAAGAAGAATTTTGTAGAATATTTTATGTTGAATATTTGAGTCAAAAGTAACCGCAAGTACCAAAATAATGATATGAATAATTTAGTTATTTTGTCTGTTATTTTTGTGCACAGTATCACAGCTTCTTTGTCTATTTAAAGCAAGGGGAAATAACAACAAATTTGAACATGAATCCATTGAAAATGTGTTTTATAAATGCATAATTACTAGTATTACTATTGCCATTATACAATGTAATGTGATATATCCAAACCTCTTTTTTTGCCTCACCTGTTTTGTTGTTTACGGAAAGAAATCAAAACAAGTCGCCTAGTTGCTTGTATTGCATGGGTCAATACTCTTATACCCTATTAGCACTGGCAAATTTCATTCAACTTGTTTGCGAAAAAAGCAACAAAAAAGAGCAAGAAAAACAAATGATATTCCACATAATAAGGTCATTAGGTAGCTGAACTGTTCAGATCAATGAATAATATGGGTAGCTAAACAACGGAGTTATTATACTGGAACATTGGTTGCACCCACATGTGTACACATCATGCATGCGCCTACATTCCAATGTTTGTATTGATGTTGTGATTTTGGTTGAATTATAATCGCCATAATATACTGTACAAGTTTACTACACGTGTGCATAGTTCAAATGCATAGATTGTATTTGAGTTTGTGTAAATTTGCATTTATTTTGCATTTTTGACGTACATGCAGAGTATAAAACATTGTGATGGTATTCAACTGCTTTTATGAATAATGTATTATATTTAAAATTCAATAACCATTAACTTAATTTGTTAATTTTAATGACTCATGTACCTTACATTATTGACCTCACATGCACATTGCAGGTTAAATAACCCTAGTTGATGCATAAGAACAGATTGAGATATAAATGTAGTTTTTGAAAAGGAATGACTTGGGACAGATTCTTTTTAAAGAATTCATTTGTCACGAATAAAGTCAGAACTTTATATATATGGATCTCCAGCAGGTTTTTATAGGGTAAACAGAAAACTATTTATATATCAATAGACTCCTGTGAAATATGCAGGATTCAACTATAAAGGTAAACCTCCACTCAACACATTTGTATGTCTTGATGAAGAGAAGAAATATAAGATCTATCAAATGAGGCAATATAAGTCCCAACTTTGTAAGGATCTCCAGCCAGTTTTATGGGGTAAACAGAAAACTATATAGACTCCTGTGAAATATGCATGATTCTAACAAATGTATACATCCACTCAATGCATTTTTATGTTTTGATGAACAGAAGGATGAAAGAGATATCAAATGAGGCAAAATAACTCAGAATTGTGTACTTAGGATCCCCTGCAGCTTTATGTGGTAAACAGAAAACTGCATCGATAGACTCCAAAATATGCATGAATTTCACCCTCTCGGTCTCAGGACTGGTCCCCTGGCTGAGTGCATGTTATAAATAAAATCAAAGTATTTGGTGGGTTAATGAATGCACACATCCACTTCATGCATTTTTATGTCTTGGTGAGAAGAAGGCAAAATAAGAGAGCGTAAATGGGGCAGAAATTCTTGGGGCTAGCTTAGAATCTTTGTAACTGTCTGGTCTGGCGATAAGCTGTGAGAATATATTGTAAAATGTGGCTTCCTTTCATAATTTTGTTGTTAATACTTTGGATCTTTTTAACCCTAAAAGGGCCGGGCTATTTGAGGTCTTCAGCAGGCCGGGGGGGGGGCCATTATGGCCCCCCCTAAGATCTCGGCCGCGGAGCGGCCGATCGCCGTAAAATTTTGCACGCATGATAAGTGAAGTGTATAGAATACAATGGTAATTTTTAAACATTTTGAAAAATTCATTAATTTGCATATTTATGGTAATTTATGCAAATAAGTCATGAAATTCATATTTTTACCCATAAATCATATATTCTTCATAATTAAACTCTGGTTTTCACTACATATATTCTTTAGAGCATTTGTAATGATAATACGACAAAACAAATTTGGAAGAGCCTGGTTCTTCCTTATGTTTTCTATTGTTTTGTTAATTTCTTATGTATTTCTTTGTTTTTTTAACTCATGTATTTTATTGTTTTTGTTGTTTATTTTATTTCTAACTATAATTTAACTATTTTGAATCCCCAAACCAACATATAACATGTAAACAACACCAAATAACTAATGATACACCTCATTTTACGAAAATTGATATTTCCATATGTTTTGTAAACAAATCACGAAATTGAGCGATTTTCGGGCTGACATGCATAGACAAAAGGTCACGTGACTTTGTAACGGTAGGTCCGATTTTTATTTTAAAATGTGCGCAAGACCCAATGGAAAAAAGCCACCAAGCCGCGGCGCGTCATCGTACAGCGTTTTGGACCAATAAAAAAAATCGCGGAGGGGGGGGCCATTATGGCCCCCCCCCCCCCGGCCCTATAGGGTTAAGGTTTTCCCTGCTATGATGAGCTGTCAGAAATGGGAACTGTTTAATATCAGATTTTCTAGCCAACCAATAATACATATATACATAGAATATAATTATTATTATTTATCTTTATTATTAATATTACTATCATTTTTATTATCTTATATTTTTATAATAATAAATTATTATTATTATTATTACTATTATTATCATTATCATTATCATTATCATTATCATTATCATTGACATCAACATCAACATCAACATCAACATCAACATCAACATCAACATCAATATTAACATTATCATTATCATTATCATTTATATCATTATCATTATCATTATCATTATTATTAATATCATAATCTTATTGAAGGACATTGATATTGCCAGTAATATAGTGGATCAGCTCTAAATTGCCAGACCTGTCTCTGCACAAATATGACCTTATTGTGAACTGACACTTTACCAATGGTATTTGCAAATAATTGAAGCATATAAAACCACATAACGTGTTCAACTACTACACTGCAGATTTATTAGGTGACTACTATTCAAGCACTAATCATCTTTAGTGTTAATTTGTATGTACATGTATGTTACTCTTTGGGATTAAAAATGAGCAAAGAAAATTGGATTCCAACAGGATTTGGACCCGAGACCTCCGGATTGCTAGACCGGTGCTCTTACCGACTGAGCTACAGTATAGAAAACCCTATGACGGCATTCGTCCCAGAAACCCCTTAATTTTCATTGCTCGTGAGGTCAGAAGCTATTATAAACCTGACATACTCTTTCTAACATTTACTTTTTAATTAGCTAATTTAATGACAAAAGGACTTAAAATGTAAGAAAGTATAGAAAGTATAACGGTGAACTGCAAGTATTCGTACAGTGCGCAACTATGGCGTAGGGGCTATTTTATATACAATAAGTTTCTGTTCTCTTTGGACTTAAGATGGATGTACTTTTCATATAATATCAATTGAGCCTTTACTGTATTAAATTTCTATGAACATGTTACATTTACTTGCTTAATCACCCAGTTAGAGAAAAAAAAAGAAGGCTTTTACAGCAGACCAAGTGTTGTCCTTATAAGTCCTGGTTAGAGAGCTGCGATGGGGATTAATTAATTGTTTCGCTGAAGGACATTTAAAGTTCTGATCCCATTGCAGACGAGTCACAAGCCGATAAACCTTGGCGCAGTTAATTTAATTACAAATCTCATTTACGGTTAACTTCAAGTGACTTTGTGAAGTCTTACATGATTCGGATTTGATTGCTCGTAGTACTGAATTCTTGTTGTTTAAGATTAAGAGTCAACGACTTATTAGTGTAAAACCATATTGGATTCGCAATTCACAAATTGATAGACATCAAGCATTCAAATAAATATGAATATTGGAATAGTCCATATGAAAACAAACATATCACTCTGTTACATGATATGTTGAATAATTGTAGTGGATGTAATACATTAGACAAACTTTGCACTAAAACTAATAACGTTATGGTAATAAGAAGCAATAAATACATTACATTAAAAAAAACACAGTATTATGAAGAGCCTTTTTTAACCTCATGATCATCATTCCGTGTAGAAATGATATGGGATTTTCAGTAACTAGACAGAAAAGGGATCACATGATAGTTTATGAGTTGGACTATACACCTGTACATCTCAAGTCACGTATGTTAAATCACATGACAGTTATGAGACAATCATCTAAGCTCATCACTTTAAGTGAACTTGTGGGAGTATTCATTTAGTTTCATGAACTGATACAAATCAACCTTAAGTACATAGTTTTCATGCCCTGCTCTGTACAATCTCTATTGTCCATTTGCCTTAATGAAAAAGTACAGGACATAATGGAGATAGGGTGAGATATTTCAATCTTTGGCGAGATCTTTGCCGCTGAATAAAAAGAATGAAAAATTAGCCGAACCCAGTCCCAATTTCACTCATTGTAAAAATACACTTGAGCTGTTGATTTGTACCTTTAATTCAATAACATCATTGTCTCTTTCATAAGGGGTAGGGGCATTCAATGCTCCTTTTCAATCCCTTTTTGTGGTTTTCTTTGAATAACTTAAGAAAATAAGAAATGAAAAAAAAAAAAATTTGGAGTAGAATAAAGTAGGTTGATTTTACAAGGGGTGGAGGTGAGTATTGCCCCTTATATCTATTATTTTTTTGGTGGTTTTCTTTGATTGATTTCTTTGATTTTGCCGAAGCAAACATCTTTCAGGTTCATGCACATACAAATCGGGGAATAACGTTCAACCTGTTCCCTACTAGATTTGGCAATGTATGTACATAGAGTTAATGCAGGGGCCAACCTGTTGGCAATGGGTTAAGAAAAGGGATACAAATAATACGATTCCCCAAGTGACCACCCCAAATGCATCTGGGCATACAAATATGATTACAAAGAAGAAAAATACCCCACAGTATTTGAAAAGTTTCTTTTCACCCTCTTTGAGCATTCTTTGCACTTTATTTCAATACTTTTCGCTGAGGAAAACTTTGTTGATGTCCAAAGATCATATTGACAATGATTCCCCTTGTAAATACAAAACCATTTTCCAATATTTGACCTCATTGAATTGAAAAATCTAGTCCATTTTGCTACTTGACCCTTTTGATTGCATCATGTAGAAATCCTATAGATATTAAAGGGACTTAGTAACATTGTCCAAATCCTCAAAATAAAATTGTAATTCTAGCGGTTCCTTTATACCTTGTTGTATTCGTATTAACAATAAAATCATGGGACAGCTTTCGGTTTTTCAAATTTCCCTTTCATTACAAAGATATGTATGATTGAAGTATTTAGATAAGAAAATCTCCGGGCGAGATTTTCATCCCTGTACAAAGTGAATGCAGTGAGTTGGTGAATATCACCCAATATCACTTTGCATTTTCGCTCATTACTTGGCCATACATTGTCCATTTGACCTGAAATTTTCACACAATACCCTGAGGACATATGAGATAACAACAGTATACATTGCATCAACCATTCATCAGTTTTTGCACATCTCAACAAAGTTACTAGATCCCTTTAACCCATTTATTACTCTCTTGTATGAAACTTTATTCTGAGTTAATTGAACAGTGCTTTAATGTGTTTGTTACAGTTTACATAATTGCAACATCTAGTAGGGAACAGCTTTAAAGGCAAACATTACATGCCAATGATATAAAGAGTTATTTTTAAGAAGCTTTAGCTCTTATTAGCAGACATTTTTTTAATGATTGATAATCATTTATCAGATGCAGGAATTCATAATAATGTAAAATTCACTCATAAAGTATCTTTGCATTTGCATAAAACTTTCCTTGACAAATAACCACTCAGGAGTACAAAATAGTATTAACATATATGAAATGTACACCTGTGCTTACCCAAACAAATTCATTTAATTTCAGTTTTCTTGATTGAGGTTCACATAAATTATCTTAGACTTGTTAAATTCTGTGCTAGTTCTTTAGTGGCTTTTTATAGTGAATCAGGTACAGTGATTATATTTTGACACGTGGATTAGAAATTCCATTTTATTGCCAAAACAACAAGCACTTCAAACATCATGTATGTTCTGCATATATATGGTTTTGTAGGTTCTTCACGCCAATTGCACATAATGGTGGTATTTTCGCAGGATTTCATGGTTGTCCGCCCAAATCTGCTGCTTAAAATCAGACAGGTTTAACTACACAGCCAACCAGGCGTAAAACTTTTTTTTTCTTCAACTCTTTACAAAATTCATTGAAAAAGGGTGCAAAATAAAGACTTATAGGTGAAAAGCTGGGTTGATTAGTCTGCAGTAAGGATTTAAGGTAAATGGGAAAAGCTTTTTGATGACTTTAATGACCTCGAGGCATAATGTGATTTTTCTTCTTCTTGTCATTGAAATAAAACTTGGAGCATAGATAGTACTACTAGTACTATCCATGCTTGGAGTATACATGTCCGATGGTCAGATAAGGCTCGTGCATCTTTTTGCATATAAATATGAAAAACAATTTGTCTATGATCTTTTTCAAATTCGATCATATTAAAATGCTTGAAACTCATTGCAATATTTAAAGCAAAACCTTAATTTGAATTCACAATAATTATATATATGCTTGGCTTCTTCACTTGATTTCATTTTTTTCCAGTTGGAATTATTTTCTAACTTTTATTTATTTCTGATGTATTATTCAAACTATTAAAGTTGAATTGTAATTTAATCTCTGAATAGTTATCCAGCGATTAGAAAGATTTTCAATGCTGCACATATTTTTTCAACCTCAGGGGTTGTATATGTTTGTGATAATCAATTGAAAATCGAGTAGGAAAGATTTATAAAGCTGCTGATTATTTTTTCCATCCGAGGTATTATATGTTCATGATAATGCATTCACTAGTATCGAGCAAGAAAGATTTATGAAGCTGCCATTACATTTCCTTTCAAAATACATACTATTAAATGTGTTTTGGCAAAAATGCATTAAAGATTTAGCATAAATTCAAAGAATTTCCAAAGATTTAATATATGTTTTCATTGGCAAAGGAGCTTGTATTTTCATAATAAGTCATTCACGATCTACAAATGTAGCATCTATGGAGATCAATAAAGCTCTGCTATTTTGATACCGGATGAATTAAAAGAAATGTAAAATAATTGTGTTTTCACAATAGCGCATTCAAGATTCATGTGATGCTAGCAGAGATGTATGCTGAAGGCAATAGCTGTACAATGACATTGTTGGCTGCTGATGAAGCTGTTATTTTGATACTGGATGAAAAGAAATGTAAAATAATTGTATTTGAACCCGTTCCCTACGATGTTCTGAAATATCCATGGACTTTGAACACAACCCACCCGGTTCCCGTAGTCAAGGGGTTAACAATAGCGCATTTACGATTCATGCAATGCAAGCAGAGATGTATGCTAAAGGCAACAACTGTAAAATGACATTGTCAGTTGCTGATGAGGTATTGTGTATCAGGTGAATAGGGTACAGATTCAAATCAGTCATTCAACTATCGTACAAAGGGATCCCTTGTCAAACGAATAAAGAAGGGGAATAAAAGATTATAAGAAAAAAAAAATCTTGTTGCATTTTATAGACCTAGATAAATTAGAGGTCACCTGCATAAAATAATGATGAATTCATATTGGAATTCTCACGGTGCCAAGTCAGTACGTGACTGTTGAGTTACTACACACTTTTAAACAAATCGTAATCTAAGGCTTGAATGTAAAGTGCCATACCTGGGAATAGGCCATTGACTTGTGGCTCAGTGACACCAAAAAACCTGACCCCAAACTGATGGCTCGACACTAGCACTTGCCTGCTTGTTCGGGGCAAGTAAAAATTGAGATTGGGCTAGCAAAATTTAATGTAGGGTCTATTATCGTCACCGTTCAGAAGGTAGCCCGGCAAATTCTAGCCATCGGTTTCCAAACGGACATAAATATGACACTAATCAACGTTAGACTGAGGCCTAAAAGATAGTAAACAACATTACAACCTGCATTTGCAGGATTTTGCTGGTTTGGGATGAGTTTAGGGTTGGGCCATTCATCCCCTAACATGCCCACAAGAGCCCCCTTAACCCATCAAGGACGAGAGCTATTTTAAGGCAAAATTGATCATTGTTCTCCTCTACAAATTGGCAACTCCTAAATTTTGTCGACCTATTAATGACATAAAAATAGGTGGAATATATTTAGTAATTACTATTTAAGACAAATATGAAGCGACTTTGCCGCAAAGTTGCCAATTTGAACGCGAATATCTGTTTTTAAAATATCACAATGTGTTGCCAATTTAAAGATTTTTCTAAATTATAGCGATTTACGTAATGATAAAAATCATTAAAAAATAACTAAAGCAGGTAGTAACAAAATAGGGCTTTAAAAATAGAGACATTTATGCTCTTTCTTCTTGTACACTTCACATAACTAGTCTTCTTCTAGTTAAAGTGCAGGACTACCAAACCACAAATATGTGGGCCTTAGGCACTGATGGCAAAAAAATATACATGTAGCCTTTGTGAAAAATATGATTTTCATTTAATGCCTGTAATCAAAGACACATCAAATTTTCTTGGTGTTTATTAATCACTGATGATATATTTTATGGAGTGAATACACAATACAGTACATATATATATATGGGATATAATCATGTTTATCATGTCTTATTATCAGTTGAGGCCGGCATACCATATTTGACATAGATAATCTCTACTATATTCGAAAAAGATAAATCACAATTTTTTGTTTGTTTGAAGGTGTGTTGGTAATCCCTTAGTCAAATGTTGCAGTGCAAACATGCACCTGCAGTTATGATAACAGAATTCATATGGAATACAATCTTGTTTGTATAATGTCATATAATGAACTCTTTCACCACACATTTTGTTTGCAATACACAATCAAATTTCTTTAAAGGGATCCATGATATCCATCTAGCAACTTTGTCTGAATTTAACCAAACTCGCTTACAACTCTAGTGTTTTTGTCATACCTCACCATTTTCCTCTTTATTAAATAAAAAAGTACACATTTTTAATTTGTTTTAAAATTATTTCCACTTCATTATTATGAATTAATTTGAAAAAAAAGGTGAGGATTATATAAATTCTGTATAAACCATAGTCTTTAAGTCATGAAAGAGCAATTTGCATTTTTGCTCATGACTTTCATATGTTGTGAAACATTCACACGTCACCCATTAGACATTTGCTGTATTATATATAAAATATGTTAAAATACACATTATATTAAACGCTTTATAAGTTTTTGCATGCAGGGAAATTGTTACCAGATCCCTTTAAATACAATGCATTCACACATTATCTCTTGTTCTCTATATCAGACGAGAGTGTACAAAAGGTACACCCTGGCCCACACAAATTTCTCTTCATTCTTTTTAAAATATTTTTTTGGTCACGGTCAATATTTGAAATTCCTTGTTCTTTATGTTCTTTATTCTTGCGCTTCCTCTGCCATTGTCATTCATCTTGAATAAATATTCGCGCCTTTCGACAAAGAAACGTGCCGCGCACAAGCATTGTTCTTTCTGCACCACTATCACGTACGTAGCCATGGCGAAATTTTGACACAACACCCATTAAATTTTGGTTGGGGGGACGGTTGCTGAAGTGACGAGAACGCGGTCGAAAAAAGGGTAAAGAAAACAAAAAGGCAAACCCTTTTCCCACATTGACACCAACAAGTTAAAAATCATACATCAAAGTTTTTTACAAAATGCTTTTTTTTTCAAGGATGGGAACTATTGAACCAAATTAAAGCTAATAATTGTACATCAAAAGCTTTTCACCAAATAAGTATCAAAGTTGTCAAAATGTCAACCATTGACACAAAGTTTCCAAGGGCTGCTTTCCGGGATCCCCAGTTGTGGTTAAGATTGAGGGTTGGGTTAGATCAACCGTTAACCTCTTGCCTATATTGGAGAGATTTCACATTTCCAAAATAGTTAATACATGGTACAACGTTCCCAAAGTGAATGGGTTAAACATTAACTCTAGGGTACAAGTTTTGGTCAGGTTTTTACATTAATCATAAATGTTGAGTTGTTGTGTATACATACAGATTATTTCCGTTATGAAAATGATGTTCATTTTTGTAATATGTACATTAAATGTAGAGAATGCAAGTGATACCATACATATTCAACTAACTTTGAACAGGTGAAGATGAATGCTATTAAACAGAGCTTTATATTAGTACTTGCATAGAGTTCAATGCAAAACAAATATCAGAGTGTTATTTTCAATTTCATGCAAGCAAGCTTTAAAAGTAGCCCCCCCAAAATAAATATTATTTTTTTCCCTGCTAGCTTGCATTAATGATTACAGTTTTTGCATCATGTGCACTCATTGTAATCTTCAGTGTAATTGCCACGTGTATGTTTAAGGTTACTAAACTGTAAAGTAAGTCTAAAGAATGTTTTCATATTATTATGTACGCTGAACTCTAGCGACACGCGGTACCAAGTGTGCGTGACGAAAAGATAGTTTTTGGAGTCACCCATTAGAACCAATCAGCTTTGTCACACATCCATTGACCCTTGTTTTGTGGTTTACATACCAAATCAAAGTCCCAAAATATCAACTTAAAGCTAGTCAAAATCAGTGTTTTGATCACTCGGAATGGAGACACAATTCTAGTGAATCGTGGGTAATTGGTTTCATTTATTATTTGCATGTTAATTGCGAATGTTTTGTGTCCTACAAGTGCTTAAAAAGTAAATATTAACCTGTTTACTTTGAGATTTTGAAATTCCCATAGACTTTATAATACATAATTCAACAGGCTCCCTTGGGCAAGGGGTTAAATCAACTCTAGTCAGAAAATGGTTGCCGTTGTTTTGATAATTTAGACTGAAAGAAGATACAATCAAGAAAACAACAAGTGAGATGACACTCCAGAAATAATATTATTAAAAAAAATAAAATTGCAATTACAAAATATAATGTGCCCCTTTAAAGTTTGATTTGGATATATATATGATTATATCAATACCTAGATGGTAATTTTTTTGTATCCTTTTTGGCAATGTCATGCCTCATTAGAGACTGAAAGAATGTTAAAGTGAGGGACCGATCGTGTACAGATTTCATTCAACGAACGAACAACAATAATTGTTTGCGCATAATCGGTGGACTTCCAAAGGAAAATAAATCCTAGTTTTATCCGAGGTAGACGGCATTTAAACTTTGGATGGACAAATTATAATAATGGCCATTTTTTAATAGGTTTATTTCAACTGTTATTGCGTTTATCTGTGTTGCCTATAATGCGATTAGATTGGTAAAATTTGAATTATCGTGGTTTAATAAAGAGGTCTCTAATTATGGAAATGTTTTATGAATTGAAAATGATTCAACGACTGAAATGCTGAGAAAGGTAGAACATGATGCTGTAGGGCAGTGTCACTCTGTGAAAAATACACAAATATTTTTGAAGTGCAAATTGTAATTAATGGCTAGAAATGATGAGAATGATGTAGGCTAGTTATGATTGTTAATGGAATAGATGTTCCCTTTGTTGTCATATAGGTATGATTGATGTTTGATCATTGTGCATCTAGATACTTAGTACATTTCTGTTTCTTTTTAAAAGCACCTTTCATTCAGGGACTAGAAAGAAAAGGAAAGAATGATACAGAAAATCAATATATTTTCAGTTTAAGCCGAAGGCTAAGCTTTACATGTAAGTAGAGTTAGTATATATTTTTTTTTATAAAGGATGCTTTGGTATGTTTCTCTCTCTCTCACTTCCTCACAGATCTAATTGAAACGCTTCTTTTATTATATTAAACCAAAATAAATGTTCTATTTGATTTGAATAATATCTACTAAAAGGAATTTTCAAGTTCTAATCTTATAGGACTAGCTCTTACCCCTTGACTACGAGAACCGGGTGGGTTGTGTACAAAGTCTATGGGGATTTCACAAACCTGAAGGGTACAGGTTAAATGGTATTTTCAGTTTAATATTTATGACCATTTTCTTGCCACTTCTTAATTTTGGCTTGAAATAGGAGTCATGACGGTATCTTTAAAGCGCCTGTCACATATCCCCGGATAGCAACATTTTCAATTCATTTCAATTCATTCGTATGCGCTTCTTGCTCGTTTCTTGTGCGGCAAATGCGTTCCTTGTCAGGCGATGTCCATTGTTTTATCCGGTGGAATCCGCTGGATAAATGTTCTAACCGTCAGGTATCCGTGTATGCTATCCAGATTTATGAGACAATGCCCTAAAGGCTAGTAGGAAAAAAATACCATACAGATTGTCAGCAAACAAGGTAAATTTAAAATGAACATTTCCACTTTTTTAAAGGGGATTTGGAATGATCCTGGTCCAGTACCTTTTCCAAAGGATTAGTTATTTTCAAAATGACATGCTAAGTGGTGCATAAGGGGGGTTATGGGGGATAATAAGGGGGCTTGAATGGATTTTAGGGGGGCATGAAGGGATTAGAAGGGGGTAAGAAGGGATTAGAAGAGGGTATAATAAAGTGGGATGGATACAAGTTTTGAATAGTAGGGGCTCAGAGTTTTGTCCCCAAAATGGGGGTTATTGTCAAGAGAATGACTTGTAAAGTGGTGGAATTTTAATAGATTTCACCAAGAAAAGGTTGGAACTCAGTTTGAGAAAACAAACTCTTTAACTTTGTATAGTAAATTGAAATTATATTGTAACAGTAGATTGTTGGCTATATTGATAGAAATAAATAAAGATGGAGGTGAGAGAGGGAGAGAAAAGTTTGACACTGTTGGTAGAAAAGTTGTATCAGTGTTTATTGTAATAACCAGGAAAGCTCAGCACTTACTTGTATTGTTGATTGTGCAATACTACATACATTCAGTATTAACGGTTTAGAAAGTGACTAAGCTAAGGCACTTGTTGTACTCGACGTTTAATCATGTTTGAAGTTTGGGAGCCTGTATAATTCCAATTTAGCTCTCTTTTCTTTTTAGCTCAAACCTACAAGATGGTATAGCGATTAGCCAACAAACCGCCTTACTCCCTCCTCACTATCAACAATAATAATAATAAATAAAATAAACATTTTCACAGCATACATAGACCTTTGTATTCACATACATCAATGCTAGAAAATTAATCTTTTTGCTTTGTGGCCCAGTCGGGCAAGTAAAAAGAAAATTTTGCAACTTCTAGTGGCCCGAAACCTAAATCTGGTGGCAACAAACAAGGTAAAAACGTAACAAATTCTGTTAGATTTGCTTGCCCGAATGGGCCAGTAGAATTTAGGATTAATGAAATTTGTTGGCCCAAAGCTAAGTTTTAGTGGCCGTGGGCCAGCGGGCCTATGCTTATTTCGAGTACTGCATACATGTACATGTTCATACACACAAACATACACAATCTAAACATTCAGACACAGGCACAAACCGAGCGACACATAAATCAGTACATGTATAAATATATATGCGGTCAAGTTCAGAATAAAATGCTTCTTCCATGATGTGTCAAACTCGTAATGCAAATCACATAACCATCATTCTCGAATAATCACTGCAAAATGCATCACGATCTCATCGCTGTCTCTTCATGTGTGGCTTTAGCCTACCTACCAGGCTTTTCTGTCTATTTTCTCCTTCATTGTAATCTGCTGATACTCTTTTGAATTACATTGTAATGATGTTTTTCTATGTCAGAATGACATGCCATGCTCAAGGAATCTATGGCTTGCCTGACATGGGTTAGAACCATTCCCCAATGGCGATGAATTGCTGTACGTGACATCACACTTCAGTATAAATCTATATACATGTTACCTCTTACTAACATTATTTCATACAAGTATAGGGAAACCGACCAGAAATATATAATGTAAATAATAATGAGCAGAAAAAGGATTCAAACCCCATGCCTCCCGATTAAGCAATCGGTGGTCTACCAACTGAGCTAGAAAGCCCTTGTGCTGTTTGTTCTTCCCTCAAATCCCTTTCAATGCTTGTGATGGTCAGAAGCTTTTACTAATAATATTATCAGCGCCCTGTTTCATGAAACTTTTCCAATTGCTGTAAATGTCAAATTATTGTAACTTTTATATCGATATCCAATCAGCATTGAGCATTAAAATGGTTGCCATGGTAGTTACAATAATTGGTAAAGTTTTTATGAAATTGGCCCTAGGTTTGAACTGGCTATAGGTTTGTAACAAGACTAGTGTGGTGGTAAAGCAATCATGAATCCTCTACCATTTGATAAAGTCATCACCCTCTTCCCGTTGCCATGGTAGCCATTACCTGTGGCATCCCGGCTTGGTCATCTGTGGTACCACTCCGCCAAACATAAGAGGGCACTTTATAGTTGATCTGACTTTCATTGATAGTGAAAATACTACACTTTCGCTATGGATAAATGAAGTTGGAAATCTATGAACCGACTTTGGAACTGACTGTTTTTGTGGGTAAAATATGCATTTTTGTGGTCCAGACAGAGAATTTTCTTGATTAAAGTCTCGGACAAGTTTACATTTGGAGGTGCAAGCATTCCAATTGATTTGTGTAGATTGCTTTTTAAAGGGGACCACCAGGCAAAGGACAACACATTATTATATGTTTTGGTGCCCTTTTGTGATATCAAATGGATACCCAACATTTTGCAAAATGGTTGTGTAATTCATAATCAAAGCAATTAATTTCCACCACTTACGGAACCACGGCTATCTCGTGGTTCCACACGGACCAGGCATTTGTGAGTGCGCCAATGCAATTCACGCGTACGTCAATAGAATCCCGGATGATTCGTTCGCTCTGCATAGAGCGCCGCTGGCTCTGCTCGCATAATAGTCTGCGCATTCAGACCGCATGACCGCATGGCTGAGAAAGGTGATGCGTTTTCCAATTATATATTTTTTCTGAAAACATATTTTTGTGAACTTATTGAAGGAGTGGAATACTAAAGATGTTACCTTTCTATAAAAAGATTATTATTTTTGGGTGGTGGTACCCTTTAACATTAATAAGAATTGTAATATTACAAACATTGCTTATAAATGCCCATATTGTTATTAGAATTTAGTTCAAATAGGTGTAGACCAGCTACAAGTTACAAGAGTTTTTTTTTTACACCATTGCCCTCAGCATGTGTACAAATGACATCATGTTGCTATACAAACTTTGTTGACCCCTGCCCAAAGCCAAAGGAGGTTAAGGTCAAGTTCAATCCAGCAAATGTTGGACCACTGACTGACTTGAGCCAGCCATCAAAGATAAAAGGTCAAATCAATTTTGACAAGGGGGGGGGGGGGGGGGGGGTGTCATGTGTTACTGATATGGAGCACTAACCAATTTGTACAACAGGTTGTAGTTTTGTAAGGCTTGTGTTCCAAGGTCAGGCCAATGCTTTTGCCTGTTGCATTTGAGATATATATGTCCGTAGAATTGAAAGGGTTAATGTATTTTGTATGTATCCTGCTGATTCACAGACTGAGTAATATTACAAACACTTAAAGGGGACCACCACGCAAATAAAATCACAGGGTTATATGTTTTGGTACCGTTGTATGATATTAACCTGTTCCCTCTGGCTTCTGAAATCCCCATAGACTTTGTACACAATCTACCCGTTTCCAGTAGTCAATGGGTTAAATGGATGACCAATACTTTGTAAAAGGTTGTAATTCATAAATAATGCAATTCATCGCCAACAATTACGGGACCAACAAGGCCTTTGATTCCGTAAGCGCCAAATGTTTGAAAGGGAAAATTTGATTCAATTTCAAATTTCACTGTTCTTCAATCGCAATAGATCCATCATGTGCCTTTGAAAATATGGCTTGAATTTCAAACGGCATTATTTCACAAATGCAAAGACCCGCTTCTCTGATCATTGCATTCAATCACATGGATTGTTTCACAGCAATGTACAGGCATGCGCAAGTTCTCATGACTTTTTAAATTGGGTTATGTTACCTGCAATCTATGCTCAGTCAGCCACAGAGTGATGGATGTCTCTGATAACACAAAATAACTGTAGAAAAAAATAATGAAGGCAGAATTGTTAATTAATTCTCACAATGAAATAATGATAATTCGGCTAGGGGGGACCTACTTGTTGTGCCGTGTTTAGATGTGGTTTTCTTTGTCGCTGTTATTGACAATACAATGTACATTGCACTTTAGAAACTAGAGGTGAGTTTTTGTGGGTCAGAACACTGTGCTGCAGTAGAAGCAAGAGGGCGCTATATCACTTGTCTTCAATGGTATTGCCCCCTCTCATCTGTTTATAAACATAGATTTTAGAAGGTTCATGGTATAAATGGTTTGTCCAAATTCATAATTGCATGTTTTATTATCTTCATGAAATGTGGCAAGATGTTTGAAGTGGTATTATCGTGGGTTTCATGAATATCAGTAACAGTTGTATTAAAAAAAGTTGTATATATTGTATGGTAAAGGGAGATGCTTGAATTTAGCACTGGCGTGCTGGTCCAGGGACACCAATCATCTTTAAGCTTTATTTAAGCTTTAGTTGTCTAATTGGACAACCAAATATTACAAACTCTTCAATGTTTTTCTTCGTTTGGGCCACCAGATTCAGGTTTTGAGTCACTCAAATTTGAGAAGCCTTGGTGTTACCAGATTTGGCCCCAAAAGATTGTGTTTTGTCATAATTGCTTTGATATAGTCAGACATGCTCAATTTTGCACACAGAGAAAGTGAGCCAGAGAGAAATTGGTCTTTTTAGATTAAAGATAATTATCTGTTTACAAGAGTAGACTATCTTGTACTCGTCTAAAAAGTATACATGTAAGCCAAACACAATAGAGAAACACTGAGCCACCAGCCGGTAATAGCCTATTAACTTACACTAAAAGTCTCAAGGGGAGACATACATACAACTTTTTGAAAAGAGAAAGTTATACTAGCAGACAGAATAACAGGGTATGAGTGTATCGGAGGGCACAAACATAATAAAAAGAGAAAGTATAGTAAGATTATGAGGACACAAACAAAAGAGAAAGGTTTACCACCAGACACATTTACATGTATTGCCTTTCATACCAGCCATATATTTAGTGGATGCATTGGGGTGTGTCCTGGGAAGTGCCTCATATGAAAGGAAAGCATGATTGGGAGATTCATTTTTATCTCGAGAAAACTAAAAGTTATTTCGTTCAAAACTCTGGAGACACATACCTACCCTGTACACGTGCGAAATGCACCTGTAGTACATATATATACTATATGGTCTTGCCCCTGACAACTTTTGGTTCAATTAGAACTCTCTTCTGAGGTGTTGGTTGGCTTATATGGACGTCCATGGTTTCCTGGACCATTTGCAAGCTGACGAAATGAGGGCTTTTGTGGGATTTTTCTTTGAGATTGAGGTATGTGTATTTTCAAATAATTATACTTATATTTTTTTGTGGAATTTGAATGTGATTTGGCAAGATTGGAAGGACTTGCATTTTCCAAATTCAAGTCAGTGGTAAAGTGTTTTCAAACTGATGGTCTGCCCACCGTGTGTGTCCTTGACTTGAGCAAGACGCTTTATCCACCTAGGTAGTGGTGTATAGATAGATTAGAATGTCAAACAATTCCATTGTGCTCGCCAGGGAGTGGAAATAGTGCACATCATGTGCTGAATCGATTTTGTTTTTCTGTTCGACTTGGATGATAATAATTGTGGCTGAGAAGTATACAAATGATAAATAAAATCAATAATAACGTTATCAATATTTATTTAGCTATTTCATCATTGTTACTCCAATAGAAAGGTCCAATCGGTGTATCAGCATCATGGAAGTAGTGTGGCAAGATTGGTAGAGCGCATGCTTTCCGATCGTGTCCGACCGTTTGTCCTTCAGCAAGGCATTTAATCCACATTGCTGCTCTCTACCCAGGTGTATATTAAAATGGGTACCTATGGTCTGGTGAAAATTAGCTTGGTGCACCTAAATGGTTGCCCGCGGCTAGTATGCTCCCGGGGAGTTGAGAATGTGTAAAAGATAATTGCGTGGGTCTGAACTGTACCAAATGACCAGGATAGAGGCTGTTCTGCATTAGGCGCTATACAAATACGATCTATTATTATTATTATTATTATAGGAGGGGAAGGACAGGACACAGCTGAAGGAGAAAGGATAACACGATGACAGATAAATGAATACAAGAGGATATAAATCAGTGAGAGGGAAAACAAAATTGAGAGTGATAATGAGTGAGGGCAAATACAGAAGAAAGTAGTGAAATTGGGAGGGGGGGGGGGGGGGGGAGTAAACACAAATGCAAATATGACCATCACGTGCCTACTCAAACCAACCCCCTTCTCCGAAGTACATATTAATTGTTGCTAATAATGTTTATCCACATGCATGTTTCAGTTCAATTAACATTTATTCAGCATTCATACAAAATAATACAAGTGGATCACCCACTGCACTCCTGCTGCCGAAGTGACGCTTCATTACGGGCTAGTCTCTCTGACAATCAGCTTGTATTGACCATTCAAACATATTACGCACGTGGATCCAGCCATCCATAGATTGGATTTATCATGAATATGTACTCCCATCAAAGTGGCTTTGCATGTATGCACTAAGTCTTAAATACAATCCGCTTTAATCGTAGCGAATATGTACTGCATGCTAGATGTACGTCCACTATTGTGGCAAAAATTATCCATGATAATTTCAAAAGCGTACCGGTCAGTCAACTACTGACCTATAGTGAACACTAAATGTACGTCTTAGATGTGTACAAATGCATGCCGGTCAGACTAATACTGACCCCCCCGTAGTGAGAGTGGCAGATCCGCGGAGGGTTACGGAATGAGGCATCCCGCGACCCCTAGCTACACCTCGCTAATTGGCACGCATCGCTCGCCAGCATCGAGCATCTCGTGCGCAAACATCTAGCATGCGTTGCTTGTCATATTACAATGCGTACTGTGCAAGCATGTATACACGTGCATGTGCACTTTGTGCGTGTGAATATGATGATATTGAGTATCTCGTGCGTAACCATCTAGCATGTGTTGCTTGTATACAATACGTTCAATGCGTACTGTGCAAGCTAGCATGCAAGCTAGCATACATGTGGGCTTTGTGCGTGTGAATATGATTTGTGATGATGAATAGTAGGGACACTGCTTGTACTGTGGTGGATTCCCCCCTCTCTATTCCCCTCTCTCCCCTCTCTCCTCCTCTCTCTTCTGTTATGACTCTTTGTACATATAACCCCTCCATTTATTTTACTCTCTCTTGAGGTCTTATTCTTTGTATATATCACACTTTCTATCTCCGCCCCTCCCTCTATCTCTCTTTATTACACTTCTCTGTATTATCTTTTAAATTGTTTTTTAAATTTTATTTTATAATGTCTCCTTTTCTTTCTCTCTCTAGCTGTAGATGTGTTTCTTTTTATTTGTATCTATTTCACGTGAGGACTATAGTTATACTCATTGCCTACAGGTTTCTATTTGGTCCTGTGATAACTCTATGAAATTAATTATTCTATGGAGTCTTATTAATATAACCATTCACTTTCTTTTACAGTCTGTCTCTCACCCCCTCTCTTCTTCATTTTTATGCTTTTCCCTTGATTACCTTTATCTTCCTGCAGGGCATTGCTGTACACACTCTCCTTTTCTCATTTTAATTCCATCTATGAGATTATTCTCTCCCACATATATGAATTTGTGCATTATATTCACCCCTCTCTCTCATCCTCTTAGAAATATGACACCTCTTCCTCTCTCCCCCTCTCTCTCTCAATCTATTCTGACTTAAATTAATCATAAGCTTGGTTTTCTCACATACATATGGCACATGTTGAGAGTTCTACCCATACACACTCTCTCTCTCCATCTCTCCCCCTCTGTATTTTACTCTCTTTAGTCATTCGCCTTGCACACTCCCTCTACCACCACTCTCCCCCCCCCCCCCCCCCTCCCACTTCCCCCCTCTCTCTCCCACTGTATCCCCCTCTCTCTCCCTCGCTCCTGCTGAAGTGGTGCACCCCCTTTTTTTTCCCTCTCCCCATCTCTTGTCTATTCACTCTCACACACATCCCGCACACATGTATGCGGCGGCGGCGTGCACCCTATATTGGATGATGCATGTGTACTCACTATCAGTATCCACCACTCCCGGCCAAATATTGGATGCGGTGGGTACAGTCAGTCAGTAGTACATCCATGCTTTAATATGCGTGCATGGGGATGGAGGAACAATAAACTGGAATACATCATACATATTGCATTGTAAAGATGCAGTAGCTGTGCTGCATTCTGCATTATATCATCCGTGGGATTTTCAATTTCATTCACAAAAAAAATAAACTGGGAATATATATATGTTTGTAAATTGATCAACCGGATACATTTATTTTTTGGTGAACGAATGTGGATTTACTGTGTGTGCATATGGATTTAGCATCTCGCCTCCTTCACTGTTGTAATAGTATGCGTATGCACACTAAAGGAGTGCTAATGTGTGCAACAAGCCATTACTCATAGACAATATTCATTCAAGTGTGTGATATATTCCTTCTGATGCGTTCCTACTTGGAAAAAATCTATATCACCAAAATAAAAAGTAATGATTCTTCTACTCATAGTACTAGTGCACCGGACCTTGTGATATATTACTCTGGGTGAAGACGCCACCACGCAAATACACATGTAGTGGCAGGTCATTACTCATACAGTAAGAGCACTGAAGCATGTTAAATGTGAGATACTTATCTTAAAATCGTGTGTTTACAAGGAATAATATTATCCCAAACAACATGTGATGTATCTTCACTGAATATATACCAGAACTAGTCTGCGCTCTCCAACATATGAGTCGATCATTACGGAATAGTGACATCGGAGACTGTGATGTATATATATTTTTATGGGTCTTTGTGTGAAAATATCCAGCGCATAGCTACCCATAATTATCTTTATTCTATCATCATGAATATTGAACAGTACTGTATATGAGTAAATCTAAAAACAAATATTGAACTGGGTAGAATCTCTGTGCATCTCTCTAAAGGATCAGGAGATATATATGTCAGCGATAAACAAAGGAACCAACATATATATGTTTCATCTTGAACCAGATGGAGGCATCATAATCTTGATGCAGAAGTTCCACATATAAACAATTTACCAGGAATACATGTATATACGCATAACATTGACCTTCAAGGACTGCCCATCTGCTACATTGTGGAAGCATTGCATCTCTCATAAATACCTGGATTGAATAAATATTTCATGCTGAATGAAATTTATCAACCTTGAGAATCATAAATCTGGGGGAAGCGTAGCGGCGTCATAATTCTGCCCCCATGCGATGCACTTTTGCTGGTTGATTCGGCCACATGTTATCATTCTAATGCCCATCCATGCATATCCACATTCAATAAGTGCAACATTCTAAATGCTACTTATAATATTCAGATGAAATTTCAGTTTCAAATTCAGGGATAAAAATATATATTTCGTACTTATGAAAACAAAATCAGTACTTTGAATTTATTTAATTCCCTAGTACAAAGAAAAAATTAATTTTTGCTGATATTGTATATAATTTGTATCAAATTATTTTTGTTTCATTATTTTTTTTACCAGTCGTTTCAATTATTTGTACACCAAGTTACCCACCATTAAAAGTTGTCACATTTATATTTTTTTCTTGCAAATATTTTTTTTTAATGAATTCATAAATGTAAGTTTACTTGGGATTCAAAAACTTCCCGATAATGTGTGTTACCATCATGTCATGTGCAATCGTTTCGTGAATGAAAAATATGTGTGCAATATCATGAGACACTTTCGCTAGAAAATAGTTGTTTACAAAAATTGAAGTGAAGATGATGAGCTCTAAATTTTGCTAGAGTAAGGTGGGATTAAAAAGGGATTAAACAGACACAAAAAAACAAAAACAAACATGGGCTGTAAACCGTGCAAATGCTGCGGCTGTATGGGCGGCAGTCGGGACAATATCCCGTACTTCATCGACGCGAACGCGCCGACCTCTCGGCCTCTTTCGAAGCGCCGCGCCAAGGCGGAGGCGAAGGAGAGAGAGAAGGAGAAGGAGGAGTATCGGAAGTCGAAGTCGCGAGCCCAGAAACCGAAATTAAACCTGAAATCGAGACTCTTACGAAAGAAGAAAGAGAAGCCGGGGAAAGTTGAGCGTAGGCTGAGCGGGCAAGTGCAATACTCGCAGATACCGGAACGCGACAGCGAGGATGTACACTCGGATCTCGAAGATCTGTCTCTGGTAATTATCATATATATGGTTAAAAAAATTACCCAATTTATGGTTATAGAATTACCCAATTACCAATATATGTTGTTTTCATATTTGAACATATTTACAGGATGATACTGTAGATAAATACAATTTTGTTTCACCTCAAGAAATAGTACTAAATCATTCATCAATACAGCATGAAAGCTGGAGAGAGAGAGAGAGAGAGAGAGGGAGAAAGAGGAAATTTGACATCTATAGAAAAAAAGGGCCTTATTCTAATCTGGAATGGAAAGTGCTAACAAACCAATCATGAATAAATGTTTCCTCCTGTGATATAATTAAAGGGATAGTTGAGTTCTGGTAAGGAGAGTACAGTTTTAGTGAAACTGAATTTTAGTAACCAAAACCTGCATCATTACATTACAAACTAATAGTTATAACTAGAAAGGAACACAAAATTACAAATGACGTAGTAAAGATCATGTTATCATTCAAAAGAGCCGTTAAAACGTAAGAGGGCGCTCTCTAAACACTCATCGGTTTCAACCATTTTGAATAAAATATTGTGCATGTGATGCTTTGTTGAAATAGTGATTAGATAGAGAAATAACCAACAACTATTTAAATACCTATTTTGTAACTTTTTGAAAAGAGGAAGCATTTTTTTGAATTTTTAACGGCTGGTTCAAAATTCTCTAATAAACCCGGGGCCCCGGGTTTATTACAAATTGTTATATTTATGGATATTTCAGCCGTTTCTGAACCGATTTTGATCAAACAAAGATGATTTTATTGTTTAAATATTATGCTCTTTCAAATTTTACCATCAGTTTTTCATTACCTCACAAACCAATTAAGTAGTCTAGCGCCCTCTCTATATACTACGCAAGCACCGTACTATCATATTGCCCCATTCAAAGTTAATACACTTTTGCCCCAAAATTGTAATATCACACAGCTCTGTAATTGTTGTATGCCATAAGGTTTATATTGACGCACTCTGTAGAAAGATATCACCCCATCAAATTGAGAAGTAATTACCTTCCTTCAGTTCAAATTCCCATTTGATAGTGCTCACAGAAGTGCGTACAGAAATAAAACAACCCAATAAAAACAAAAACGATTCAATAACTTTTCATCACCACGACTCACGAGTAGCACCTGACTTCAGAAGTCAAAATGAGATTTTTTGCTTTCAACAGACATTCTATTTAAAGATATGTATATACTACAGTATTGGTTCTTTCTTAAAATATTGTTATTTCAAAGATACTTCAAGTACCAGAAATATATAAACAAAAATGAGCAAAGAGCGTATTTATGCTTATTTGTTAATAGATATATGAAAATAAACTTGTAAAGGACTTCAGAATGAAAATGTATTTCCATCCAAGTATTCACATACTTTGATTGAATTTGTTCTTTCCCTGCTCAAAGTGTGCTAGATCAAGTCCTTTTGTCATCAGGGGGTTAAGCTAGTGTTCCAGTTCCGTTGTCCCCTCCCGTTATTAAACGATATCCCCCTAATAACGTCGAGACTCATATATTAAAGGCTATTCAGGTTATCTTGATCTGTTATATCCTGCTGCAGTGCTATTCCAGTTCAGGTCAGGTAGGTGTTCATCTAAAACATATTGGAGAAATTATCTGATGATTGAGAATTTTATTTTTTGCTATTTATAGTATAATGTAGATCTGCAAAAGTTCATGCAGGTAGATTTCCCTTCCAGCAAGAGAGCGCTCTATACAAAAATTAGTGGTCAACCATTTCTTGTAAAAAGCTGTGATTATGATGTTTTGTTAAATAATCAAATAATTGTGGGTCCCACATTTATTTATTCCAATCGGATACATTTATTGATATTTCAGTTGTTTCTGAACCAAATCCAATCAAATAAAGCTTGTTTTAATCTTAAAATCGCATGCTCTCCAATAACCACACTTAGTTGTTCATTTCCTCACAAAAACTATTTCTTGAAACACCATCTATACCAAAACTGAAATATCTCTTTAAACTGTGTTGTGTATGGGGTGGATGGGTCTGAGAGATACGATACACAGGAAGCAATATGCCACATCGTGGGAGATGGAAAACACTCTGGGGACCTCATCGCTAAATCATCTCAAAATAAATACTACTTAGCCTTATCTGAGGCAGTGACGTAGCGTGGTAGTGTGGTTGGACTGATGCGGGGTAGGGGGGGGGGGGCAAATTATTATGGAGGCATACCATTTTTATATCTAGGGGGATGGGCACGCAAATTATTAGGGGCATACCATATTTATTTACCATATATTTATATCTTCCCCTTTTGCACAGATTTCCCTCATGTGTTTTTGTTATTGTTTTTGTCAAACTATTTTTTTGGGGGGTGGGGGGGGGGGGGGGGGGGGGGTATGTGGCACGTACTCCCGTATGTGCCCCATTTTTTGTATTTAGTTTTATTTTGTTCAAATTAATTTATATCTGTTACATAATTAAACAATACAAATACTGTATATACAAGATAAACATCAACAAGATGTTTTTAACAACACCATTTTGATATGCATTCCTTAAAATAAAAATAAACTATTTGAAAAGGCTGGACTTAGGCTAATGCACCTCAAACTGAACCGACCGACCATGTGCATTCTATTTTCCGTCCGAAAGCTGATGAGCCTAATTCAGTTATACGTAAAGCCATCCTTCCGTCTGTCAGTCCGTCCTTCGCCATGCAGGCTATAGCCTCGTAGCTGTAGCAACCTCTATCGGACATCACTATCTCTCTTTTCACGAGGAGAGAAAATAAGTTGCATTTTTCATTAAATTGGTTGTGATTGCGTGGTTAGATGCCCAGTCTTGGCTACCAGCTTCATCACATGTGCATAATGAAATAGTGTGTACTAGCTACAGTATAACTTATCTGGCATGTGTTCTTCTGTGCCATAGTTCAGCCGGTATATATAAATGCAAAAATGCAATTTACTTTAGCGGTACATATCACTTGATAGTTCTGTGATGTGAGGAGGTAGAATAAGTTACATTTTTCATTAAATTTGTTCTGATTGTGGTTTTATGTCAAGAACTGGTTATACCATCTAATATGTGTGCGCATGTGTACTGCAATTCTTTAGGCATGTGTTACATGTATGCCTTTATATTTCTGACCAATTTCTCTTACCAACTTTGTAAGACTTTAGTTGGTATAGAATCTAGTGCATTTCTGGAGTACATTTCCTCATAGACGATAAGTTTTATTTTCATTAAATTGGCTAGTACATGTATGTGTGTATATGTAACTTTAATTCATAATTTAACCCCAAGAACTGAGAGCTTGAATCTAGCTAAATGTGCATCATGAATATTTGAATATTGAC
>JBAMJV010008280.1:0-31763 GCA_037951105.1 Echinarachnius parma
GGGTGCGTTGCCAATTGTAGGACTTCTTAGAATTTAAATGGCTATTTCAAAACAGCCATAGTTTTCTTGACTGATTGTGCTCAAATTTTCAGAAAATATTCATCCTTTTTAGTGTCTCATAAATGTAGATAGATAGTGCATACAATGATTTGTCCAGATTTCATTTTCCTTTTTGTCTAAGTAATGAGTAAGGTAAGCCTTGCCCCAATTATGTTGGTTAGCAACTATAATTTGGTGGCAAAAGGACAAATAATTCATTTGATTGAGTTACCTGTTGGGCATGTACAGTACAATGTACATGTTTATATGTACACTGTATGTAGTATGCAATTTTGCAATTGATGACATTTGATGGCAGCAGGTTAATTTCTTATGGCACCAGAGTGATCATTAAAGGGATAGTTGAGTTCTGGTAAGGAGAGTACAGTTTTAGTGAAACTGAATTTTAGTAACCAAAACCTGCATCATTACATTACAATCTAATAGTTATAACTAGAAAGGAACACAAAATTACAAATGACGTAGTAAAGATCATGTTATCATTCAAAAAGAGCCGTTAAAACGTAAGAGGGCGCTCTCTAAACACTCATCGGTTTCAACCATTTTGAATAAAATATTGTGCATGTGATGCTTTGTTGAAATAGTGATTAGATAGAGAAATAACCAACAACTATTTAAATACCTATTTTGTAACTTTTTTGAAAAGAGGAAGCATTTTTTTGAATTTTTAACGGCTGGTTCAAAATTCTCTAATAAACCTGGGGCCCGGGTTTATTACAAATTGTTATATTTATGGATATTTCAGCCGTTTCTGAACCGATTTTGATCAAACAAAGATGATTTTATTGTTTAAATATTATGCTCTTTCAAATTTTACACTCAGTTTTTCATTACCTCACAAACCAATTAAGTAGTCTAGCGCCCTCTCTACCAAAACTCAACTTTCCCTTTAACATTAAGCCACTGATTTTGTTAGTCTTGCAGATCAAATACAAATACATACTACTGCCATATAATCATAATTATTTTATATAAATAGTTAAATAAAGTTCTCTCTCAAATCACAAAATAAAGTAATTATTTTGTTTCTTTCTTTTTTTCTCTACTTAGGTGAAGGCAAGAGAAAAGGAATTAGTGTTTGAACTGCAAGTAAAAGTGCAATATGAAAATGAAAATCAACTCCTTGGATACTGATATGCCAAAGTGACCTTTAGAACCAGTGATAAATGTGAGGCGCAAACAAAAAATGCCAGCTTTAAATTTTGACGTTAAGACATTTTGCCATAATCTTCGGGCAACCAAGCCACCTTACGAGTGCCCAGTCAACAATTGTGGCAAGGTGTACAAGTCGTTGAGTGGGATAGAATTTCATCTGTTCCACTTTGATCATGAAAACCCGAATGGGAACGGGTATGTCACTCCAGCAAAACGAGGTGGATGGAGGAAATCACGAGGTACTGGCAGACCAAAGCCGCGCATGCCATCCCCCCAGCCGATCCGCTCCCCCGTGAAGGAAGCGTTGACGTACGCACAGGCACAACGTCTCGTCGAGGTTGATCTTGATGGACAAACCATGAGGCTCGACATCTATGAAAACATTGACGTTATGACGGAAGATGAGTTTGAAAGTGAGACGAGTGAGGAGGAGAAGATTGAAAAGCCTCCGACCAGCAAGGGCAACAAGGCCGTTGATCAGACGCCTAAACCTCAGAAAGAAAAACCACCAGGTGCATCGCTGAAGCTACCTGAAGCTTCTTTCATTGTATTGACAGACTACCAAGAACCTCCCGATGTGCCAAATAGACCAAGTGGTTATTTCAGGTACATTGAAAAGACAGTGGAGGAGCTTGATGATGATGTGGAATATGATATGGACGAGGAGGATTATGCGTGGTTGGACATGATCAATCAGAAAAGAACTTCAACCAACCTAAACTTGGTGACTCAGGAGATATTTGAATTGTTAATGGACAGGTTGGAAAAGGAATCGCACTTCCAGAGCCAGACTTCTGGAAAGCCTGACCACCAGCCGTTGATTGATGAGGATGCTGTGTGCTGCATTTGCAATGACGGGGAGTGCCAGAACAGTAACGTGATATTATTTTGTGACATGTGTAATCTTGCTGTGCATCAAGAGTGCTATGGGGTGCCGTACATTCCAGAGGGCCAGTGGTTGTGTCGCCGCTGCCTCCAATCCCCCTCCAGAGCAGTTGACTGCGCGCTCTGTCCCAACAAGGGCGGAGCCTTCAAGCAAACGGACGATGGAAGATGGGCCCATGTTATGTGTGCGCTCTGGATTCCAGAAGTAGGATTCGCAAATACAGTATTCCTAGAGCCCATAGACAGTATAGCCCACATTCCCCCAGCCAGATGGAAACTGACATGCTACATTTGCAAGCAGAGGGGTGTAGGGGCCTGCATCCAGTGTCACAAGGCAAACTGTTACACAGCATTCCATGTCACGTGCGCGCAACAGGCAATGCTCTTCATGAAGATGGAGCCCATTCGGGAAACGGGCATCAACGGGACGTCAATCAGCATTAGAAAGACTGCCTTCTGTGATATCCATACGCCGGCGGAAGCGGAGAAGAAGCCCATCATGAACAATGAGAAGATGATCGAGTTGGATGCGATGGAGAAGGGTTGGTCGGCCAAGAGAGTCAAAGCTCAGTCCAGGAAGAACATGAGGAAGGCTCGCAAGATCCTCGCTGAGAAGAGAGCAGCCATGCCAGTGGTCTCCATCCCATGCATTCCACAGCAGAGGTAAGTCAGCAGATGCTAGTTTATCACATGTTCTTAAAGAAACATAAAACAATAAACTTTACATAAATGTTACTAAAACATTCATTTAGGTCAAATCGGGGTGTTTATTTTTGGACAATTAGTTTACAATCTCATTATTTGACTTTGTTGATCGATCTTTACTCAGATACTATTAATTGACGTCTTAACCAAGATTGACCTTCAATGATAGAACATACAGTATTTGGAATGGAAAGAACTTCAAAGAAGTCAGTTTCAAATTTGGTCATCTAATCGACCGTTTATGACATTTTATTACAATCATCCTTGAAATGCTAACTGCATTCTAAATATAATTTTCAACATGATTTAGGGATGATAACCATTTCAGTATACTTAATTACATGGTACATATATATTTTGTGACTCCTTCCACTGCAATTCCATACTGTATTTTTGTATTTTTTTAGTAAAATGAATTATATTTCTGATGAATGCTAACCAAAGTTTCTTCCAATTACCAATATGCTGGCAATGCTACGTGATGCACATGTAGGATATCCAAGATCCTGAAGAAGGTCTCCATGCACAAGAAGCAGAACTTCATGCAGAGACTGGTCAGTTACTGGACACTGAAACGCCAGTCTCGGCATGGCGTCCCACTCCTCAGGAGGCTGCAAGCGCACCACCAATCGCAGCGCAACAAGGATTCGGTTAGTGTAAGCATTCCTAGTTCCCACCTAGAGTTAGTATGCACCTATCCTTTCCTTATTTTATATCGTAATCACTTGATTAGTAAATTAGACATACATTAGGGTAACTCCAAGCAAAGGTGGACAAAATGTCATGGGGTCACCAGAAAATAACCCATATTGGCATTTAGCAATATTTATGCTCAATTGCTCATTGAATACACTGAAATGCTTGCAGAAGCCAACAAGCCATTGTATAATCATTGACAGGATTCAATAAGCAAATGGGCATCTTTTTGGTGACACTGACACTTTGCTTGGAATTGCTCATTAGCTTGCATGATTTTTTGTCATCCATAGATCTATCTATATGTATGCACCTCATATTTATGCAAATATTTAGCAGTTAGCACTATTGCGGACCACCTGCCATTAAATTGAAAATCAGCAGATCTATCTGTCAAGCATTAAACTTTTCTTTTGGGCTTTCTCTTTGGATTTATATTAAACATGATTTCTGTCTAGTTTCATATTTTTTCATAGAATTCAACAAAAAAATGTTTTAGTGCATTCAAAATAAAAAACAGAGTATACAGACCCGCATGAGAAGTAGCTTCACCTAAGTTCTAGTAATTATGTAATCTATTGATGTTAGATTAGAAACAGAAGTGACTGGCAGTTTGTTGTGTTTTCTTTGTAGTTTGTTGATTCTTTGATTTGTGAATGTGATGTTGTGATCTCCTACATACATGTGTATTTGCAAGTTCTGTAGTACAGTGTTTCTGTGGAGTGTTTATATCATTCAGCCTCCGCTGTGTATCTGCATGCCTTGTCCTACACTGTCTCGTAGCTGGTATAATTATGCAATTTATATTAATGTGAGGCATGAATCAAAGTGAATGCAAATTGTGAATCATTTACTATTTTGAAGTGAAATTCTCAGTTTGTTCCATAAAATTTATTTTGTATAAATAAAATCTGAGGATGTGCAAAGTTGTGCAATTGGATATGAAAACAAGTAGAGTATGTACAACAAGCAATATTTGCCCTAGGCAAGAGACTACACAAATGAGTACTTATTGGTTTGATTGTAATTTAACAAATATGAATAATCAAAGAGATTGTGTAAAACTCTCTATCGGAAGATCATAATTTAAAATTGCTGTACTTTTTGATGAAATCTTTTCACAAGGACCTAAAATTGTAGTGACACTCATGTAGTTTCAAATATGAGATGAATGGAAATCTTCCAGCCTCGGACATGTATTTCATATTTATGGATTTGTATTTCTTGTCCACAGCGAGAGAGTCAGAAGGCAAACCGACTAAAGGAACAGCTGAAGTACTGGCAGAGGCTACGGCACGACCTGGAGAGGGCTAGGCTCCTGGTGGAGCTGATTAGGAAGAGGGAGAAACTCAAGCGAGAACAGGTAAATATGTTCAAAGATAAAAGATTACTGGTGTGTCTTGCGTAAATAGAGAATCTGTAAGAAAACTAACTGAAGGAGCAGCCAAGTACTGGCAGAGGCTCCAGCATGACCTGTCAGAGAGGGCTAGGCTCCTGGTGGAGCTTATCAGAAAGAGGGAGTAACTCGAGCGAGAATGCATTATGAAATAAAACTGCCAACATTCTCAATCACATGTCTAATTCAGGAAGGTTTCAATCAGCAATCAGGGATAGAATTCTCAAATACATGCACCACAATCTATCTGACCTAAAAACAACAGCCAAATCAAATTCTTGGTCAATTAGCTGTAATGAACACAATAATGTATGTGTGAAAAAAGTATTAACAAAAATTAATGATGAGGAAAGATTGTGTAAATTGCTAGCACAAAGAAAACTCTCCCACACTTCAATTTAGATGCACAAAGCATGAACAGAAATGTTCTATGTTATTGACATTTTGCTTGCCCTTCCAAAACTTAATGTTGATTTCATATGAATTGATATGTTATTAGCTTATTCTCTGAATGTTGAAATAATTGCAGATGAAGTTGAATCAGAAGGCGACCGAGATGCAGCTGCAACCATTCAACATCCTCCTGCAGAGGACCTTAGTGCAACTGGAGGAGAAGGACCCCTTTGAGATCTTTGCCAACCCAGTGTCTGTGGATGAGGTGAGTTAAAAGTCCTTCATGTGCCAAAATTAGCACATATATATGCCCGCACTGATCTGGGCTTCTGTAGCCCTAGGCCACCTGTCTGCTAGAAAGCTACGGATGAGAGCTTGTCCTGTCGTACCCGCTTCTCTGGCGTTAAGCCCCAATGTCTACTATAAGAAGTGAAAGCTAAAGGAGGGGGCTAGCTGGCTAGTCCTCTTGGAGCTCTGTATGTTTAGCTTTCCCATTTCCATTAGATAAATGCTCTCCAGGCACAAGATTTCTATGAAGTCATCAATAAACCAATGAATACAATGGACTAAGTAACAATGAGCAAGAAGGTAGAGAGCCACAGGTACAATGGTCCTTCAAGATGGTAGTCATTGTTATAGTCCAAGTATTGAAGTTACCAATGAACCATATTTCTTTCCTCATTTCTTTCCTCCAGGCTCCAGACAACTATGAGGTCATCAAGAAGCTGATGGACCTCGCCACCATGAGCAAAAAGGTGGAGAGCCACATGTACCATGGTTCATTGGAGATGGTAGTCATTGATATAATCCCAAGTATTGAAGTTACCAATGAACTGTATTTCTTTCCTCATTGTCCTCCAGGCCCCAGACAACTACGAGGTCATCAAGAAGCCGATGGACTTCGCCACCATGAGCGAGAAAGTAAAGTGACGCATATTCTATGGTCCTTCAAGATGATAGTCACTATAATTATCCATCTATTTAAGTTATTGATGCAACATATTTCTTATTTGTCCTTCAGGCTCCAGATTACTACGAGGTCATCAAGAAGCCGATGGACTTCGCCACCATGAGCGAGAAAGTGGAGAGCCACAGGTACAATGGTCTGGACCAGATGGAGGAAGACTTCAACCAGATGGTAGAGAACTGTATGTTCTACAACACCAAGGAAACCAAGTACTACCGGGCAGCTGTCAAGATGAGGGATCAGGTATTAAATGTTGCTTATAAGTCAAGCCTCCACACTAACTTTTTTCTCTACTGGCCCATTCGGGCAAGTAAGATCATAAATGTTCAAATTTTACTTGCCCGCTTACTTCTAGATGAGACTTACATGTGAGGAATTACATTTTACACTCGCAGCTGAAAATAAATTTAAGTTGCCCGATCCGGCAAGTAAACTAGACAATAAATTCAATTTTATTTGCCCTGGGCAAGCGGGCAAGTGCTAGTGTCGAGCCCTGTTATAAGTATCGGCTCCCATGGTGGTGTGGATCAATGTAAGAAGGGAGGATTGGAGAGTCCTGAGAAGGACTATTGGTATTCTTTCTTGGATAGTCCTAAAAAGAACTGTGGTAGTCCTGGAAAGGACTGTTGGTATTCTATCTTGAGTTTATAGTTCTAATAAGAATTACAGTGCCAGTATAGTTAATGTAAGGAGAGGTTTGGTGGTTTGTTGAAATTGGACTTATGTTAGATTGAAACTTGGTGACAACAATATTAAGTAGTGTAATGCCTATCCCGCATTGACTTAGTCAGCCATCAGCGGTCTTGCAACCGTCTTGAAAACTGCCCTTCCTGATTTTTGTTGCTGAAGTTCAGTCAGGAGAGAGAGAGAGAGAGAGCGTTAAACACTTGTCTTGATGATTTTAAGACTACATGTGATGTGGGTTTATCCTGGATTCCGTAAAGAATGAGATCATGGTGCCACAGAGATTTCCATTCCATTCAGGGATTGATTGATATACTATAACATCATACTTCTACCACATGTTTAGCTCTGCAAATTATGGAACCAATATATCAGATTTGCTAAACTATAGATATGTGTCACTGAAGAAAGCTGTAGTTTGAATCATTCATTTTCTTGTAGTGATTAACCCCTACGGGAACAAGGTGGGTTTTGTACAAAGTCTTTGGAGATATCAGAATCTTGAACGGAACGGGTTACCTTGTAGTCATTTGTGACTACTAATGTACAATCTGTCCAAATCCTTGTAACACTGTCCTGTGTGGTCTCATTGCTTATTTGATTTTGATATATTCAAAACAAAACTCATTTAAATTGTATTCCTGTCTAGTAAGTTGTATATTGATATTGTATGCTTCAAATTTGTTGCTCTTCAATTGTAGTCTAAATAAATAAATAAATAAATATATGACTACTGACATGTTTGATGTATGTTGAATATAACCAATTTATCTATTGTCTATCTATCTCATCTAGGGTGGTGCTCTGATCCGCCATGCCAAGAGGCTCTCAGAGAAGGCTGGTTATGACCCTGAGACCGGCCTCCACCTGGAGAAAGCTCCTTCATACGAGGAGACTCACATCAAACTTGGAGACAGTAAGTCATTGTATAGCTTGATCTTAACCAGATAGATGCTTTGTACAGGGAAAAAAAATCAGTTGAAATATTCCTGGGCCCAGGAGGAGTTAGTCCCCCAAAATAAAAAAAAATAGTCCCCATAAATTTGCTAAGAGTTCAATTCAAAACAAAGTTAAGAATGCTATTTTCATGCACCCAATCCTGAAAAGTAGCCCACAAAAATTATGTATTAGTACAATACATTACAAATACAAATGAAGAGTTTTGTTTGTGGTTAGCTTTGAGTTTTCATATATTTATCTGCAATGTAAGGACTCTTTCTTCTGTGGACGGGGACTTCTGATCAATTTACCATTCTTCACAGTTGACTCGGTACTTCAACAAGAGAATTGAGCACACATGGCCCTGGAGGATCAACTGAGGGAGCTTTTGGAGAAACTCAAAGCCTCCTGCGGCTTCAAGCATTCCACTGCAAGGTTTAAACACTCCAAGCAAATGAGAATGGAGATACAAGTCCACAAATTGTGTTACAAAGACTGATTTTACCTGTTATTTTTTCTTTCTTCACAGTTGACTCAGTACTCAGCCAGAAAACAGAGCTGACATGGCCCTCGAGGATCAATTAAGGGAGCTATTAGAGATACTAAAAGCTACCTGCGGCATCAAGCACTGCAAAGTTAAAACTCTCCAAACAAGTGATACAGGAGATACCAATCCACAAATTGTGTTACAAACACTAATTTTCCCTATAATTTGTTTCTTTATGCACAGTTGACTCAGTACTTCAGCCAGAAAACAGAGCTGACATGGCACTCGAGGACCAACTGAGGGAGCTATTGGAGAAACTGGATGCCACCTGCGGCATCAAGCACTCTGCAGCAAGGTCCAAGCGCTCTAAGCAGCTCAAACGAGAGATCAACATCATCCGGCGCCGACTGGCCTTGCAGAAGGGAAAGGACAGTGGTCAGGGGGATGCAGGCAGGAACCTGGAGCTCACCACAGAAGATTCATCAAGTACAAAACTTCTTCCTTCTTTTAGTATTATTTGTTTTATAATAGAAACAGAACTAGGTTCAATTTTTGTAGCGCATAAATTAATGTATCTCATCACACTGACAACACAAGATATAAAAGGTCCATAATGCAAAAATGAATTTCTGTATCACAAGATCTATAAAACAAAGGAATTATAGACTGAAGTTATATATCCCTATTTTTCAAGCATTTTAATAAAAGTGCTTGGTATGAAAACTGACATTTGTTTGTCTTCCGTACAACTATGAAGGAACTTAGTACAAATGGCTGATGGTTGATTGAAGTATCCTGCATGCTTCACTTAGTTTAGATCAGGCTGCACTTTGAATATGAAAAAGATTGAATTAAAATGATCAAGGGTATCACAGTGAGTGTCATGCATTCAATCTGTTTCCCACCTACAGGTGAATCTAGTGACGTAACATCTCAGAGCGACTCGGTCCCTCCCAAGCTCTCTCCTGCACGGCCCATGCCCATCAGCAGCCGCAGCAGGTCTTCACCCTCCAGACCCTCTCCAGGAAGAGCTGTGGGCTCACCAGGCAGGGGCAGGGGCAGAGGCAGAGGGCGGGGTCGGTCGGTCCGTAGAATGTCTGATCCACAGCCGGATGCATCGGGAGACTCCATCCCTACTCTCTCTGCCAACGAGGCCACCGATCCACCATCCTCCAAGACGAAGAGTCCCGCTGCGGACAAGACGTCATCGCCTTCAGGCGTCGGGAGGAGGACATCAGTACTGTTCAGCACCAAGGGAGGGAAGCAAGGCAGCCCCAGCCCTAGGAAACAAGGCAGGCCTCCAAAGCGGTCTCTGTCAATGGACCAGGGGGCTTCACCTGGTAAGCCTGGCCAAAGGGCGAGCCAGAGCGGGAGCCTCCATGTGGAAACAGAGTACGAAGGGAACCTTCCTGCACCCAACAATGACTCTGCTGGCAGCCCCCCGGGGAAGAGGGCGCGCAGCATGAGCATGAGTACCATCGGGCAGCGCAGCCCCCGTAGAATGACCTCTCCCACCTCGCCGTCCAAGGACCTCCCCAACGGGTTTGATAGTGGGCAGCAGGCCGGCGAGAGCTTCTCCAAGTACAGGTCGGGTCAAGTCCGGGCACGCACCAGCTCGGAATCGGACAGCAGCAGTGCCAGTACCAGTACGTCCAATGGGTCAGTGTCCGAGCTGAGCTCATCGCTGGAGGAGAATGGCGGAGGGCCAGGAGGGCGCAGCCTCCTGCAGGCCAACAGGAACCCCTTCACAGATGACAGCAGCGGGGACACCTCGTGTGGGGAGAGCACCAGTACCAACAGCAGACCTCTCCTAACAGGTGCGGCTGGCCCTGTGCTCAGGGATAGAAGAGGTAGGGTGACTGTGCTCAACACTTACAGAAAAAACAAATATAGAAATGAAAGATGACCCCAAAAAATACAAGATATTTTATCAGCTCATTATTGGCTCATCTGCAATGCCATGCTTATTTTCTTCCAAATTTTCTTTTTCCTTTCAGTTTCATGAAGTTTCTGTGATTATAATTCACATCTGTTATCTTATCAAGTTCATTGTTTCATTTTCTGTCTTTTCTTTTTCTTTTTATAATTTTCCAATGGAAAATGTTTGGCTGTTCATGTTTCATTTCTTTCTCTATTCTTTCCATACTTTTCTTTTTGCTAGTTTTGCTTTCTACTCTTCTATTCAAATTAATGATACTTGCAATGTTAAGGTTTAAAATATCATTACAAAACAATGGCTTTAAAATTGTTTGATTATTTACTATATTTGAATACTAAGGGAAAAGTGGCACTGTCTCCCTATCTCTTCTTATTTCTTGAGGGGAAATTGTTTGTATTGTCCGTGTTTGCTTGTTTGTTTGGTTGTTTGTTTTTCACATCTTGTGCGTGTGTGTGTTTGAGTGTAATTCATCTGCATGCTGCATGCTCATTGTCAACAGTTGCACCGCATGATTCATACAAATAGTTTGTTGTGCTTTTGGTTTTCGTCTTGTTCTTTCTTGTTATGTTATGCTTTTGTTTGTTCTAATATGTAATATGTTGATGTATTTGTTATTATGATGAATTTATATTTTTTAACATGCTCTTATTGCACCATGGTTTAACACCATTTTCCTTTTTGTAAAATAATTTTAAGGGTAAAAATATTCTGTAAGAGTAAATATTTCTCCAACTAGATGAAAATAATGAGAATGAGTGAGATAACAATGTTGGGTAGGGTGTATCTAGGTAATTATGATTGGGCAGTATCAATATTGGGAGAAAAGTCTTAACAAACTGTTAATCTTTCAATCATTGCTGTCAACTTCAATTGTCCAATCATATCATTTAGAAAATGGATCACCAAAATGTTATCACAGGTACTAATACATCGTAGTCAGATAATTTACCAGGTCCATCACGCACACACAAATAATTTTGTGATCTATCCATCCAATTAAAATTAATATTCATGCATTCTATGTAATATTTTCTAGTAATCACTGTATACTTAATATATTTCGGAAAAATAACTAACAAATACTAATTTCTGAAGTTTTTTTTTGCTCAGTACTTGGTTCTAATTTTGATAAATAATTTGTTGCCAGCATTTTTTCTATTATTCTTCCAATGTAAACAGTTACAAATTTAGTAAGATTGCACAAATGTGTTCTTTTCATAACATTATGTAGATCTAACAAGCTAACACATTCTGCTTCATTCTAGATTTTACATTAACACACTAGACTTCATTTCTCTCTTCATCCCCACGTTAACATGCACATTACTTTGTAAGTTGCTTAAGGGTAGGAATTTAAATTTAAATTTAAATGTTTGACCTGTTAAAGACTAATTGTTCCCAGCCCTAGTACCTCAGGACCATTCTTCAATGAGTTAAGAATTCTAATACTCATAAATATGCAGATAAACTAATCCTTCGCAAAGAACGTATTCCTAGAACTACACAAAAAAAAAGGTATCATGTAGAATACATTTTCTTACAGTCAACAAATTTAGCTTGAAACAAGAGACTGATCATAATAACTGTCATAGAGATTCCTGGCGATGTTTCACAAAGATTCTTATTTATTAAATTCAAACATAGAGAAAACTGACTAGAAATATTTGAGTGATTAAAAGTGAGCAAAGAAAAATAGGCTTCGCCGGGAATCGAACCCGAGACCGCCGGATTGCTAGACCGGTGCTCAAACCATCAAGCCACGAAGACTTTGTATGGTAGGCGTTCCCATGAAACCCTTTTCAATGCTCGATTAGTCAGAAGCTATATAAACTGGGCCAATCCCAAGGATAATTAAATCAACTTTTATAGAGAAAGGCGCAGGATCACGCGAAGATTCTTAGTTAAACTTAACTCTAAGTTGGACTTAGCAGTTATGGAGAGCTGTTAGTTTCTTTGTAAAATTGTTGAAACAGTTCTTTTGAAAAGGCATACAGTGATAAAATCAGTCATATTTGTTTTTATCAAGGAACCTTAAAATAATTTATATTTTTCTTGCTGTTGGAAGTCTCAAATACAAGTTTGTATTTTTGGGCTTGTTTTATTCCAAGGCAACAAATGGCTTTCCATAATTTTTAGGTCCAACTTAGAGTTAAGTTCAAATTGGAATCTTTGTAAAACACCCCCTGTCGGTTCTTTGGCAGTCAGTAGGTGCTGGAAACATTCACACGTATTATGTCATAGAACTAACTCATGCAATAAACACACACAGCACTGCACACATTAGATACATCATTCCATCTTCAGCTGTCCTTGGGCTTAAAGGGGTATTCCAGGCCTGATAAAACCATTCGTTATTTGAATAAGCAGAATAAGAGGCATAATTGGTGAAAATTTGATCAAAATCAGACAAGAAACACGGGAGTTATACCCATTTGAACATCATCTAGTAATGAGCGATCGTTTCAAAATTGCCGCCATATGCAACATCATTGACGAGCAACTCGCCATGGCTTTAGTACATTAAAATACACTTATTTCTCATTTTCGCTGCTAAAAATTAATTTGTATCTGCTTGTTTTCACGAATTCATAGAAGAATATCGATGGGCCAACCTCTTTGGAATTTGTAAGCTCATAAATTTGCTTTGTTATTAAGAAAATTGAAATTTTGTAAAATTTCCATGAAGAAGTCAAAATGGCTGCAGCTCGCAAGTGACGTCACGAGCGATAGCGATTGCGAACGATACTAAAAATCGGAGCAAAGTTCATCCTGTCATAACTTTTTTATTGCTCTACCGTTTTGGCTCAGATTTTCGATCATGATTCTTCATATTCACTTCATTTTATAGCAAACATCACATTTCTGGGGTGGAATTCCCCTTTAATTAATATTTACTTCAATACGAGAGAACCTTGTCATTGCTGAATCTTTCTTTCCTGTTTTAAATTAAACATGGGTTAAAACTTAAGGATTCAGGAAAGATATAAACAAATCAATAACTACATGTACATACTTGATTCAAGTGTGTGCCATTACTTGACCGCTACTAGAGCTTGTAGCTAAACAGTATTACCCGCTGTGAAATAGTCTTTTATAGTCATGGCCCACTAGTGTGTGATGTTCAAGAGGTACAATAAACTCCTGATTCTAGCTAAATGGCCTATGGCAAAACAAAGTAATTGAAAAATACTGAGATGAGGCCATTTTGTTTGAGTCCCAAGCTACTTCTAGATCTCCTGTTGTGATAGCCCCATTGCTAGTATTCAATTTGTCTCTGCTCAGGTGAAAGTGATGACGAGTGCTTTTTACAAATTTGTGTATGATGTTATCGTGTTGTGTGATGGGCGAGTAATGGGGAGGGAACAGGAAAACAAATACAATTTTATTATCGTGTTGTGTGATAGATGGGTGTAACCGGTAGGAGAAGAGGACCTTCTTAACGTTATTATTGCAAATTCTGAACTAGCTTTATTATTTTCTAGATTATTTTGTTTAAGTCCAAGTCTTAATGTAAGAGCTTTTAATCAATAATAAAGGGAAAGAGAATGGCAACATTGGGGGGAAATCAATGGGTAGGAACTGAGATACTGGTTGAATTATAACATTCGGAACTGTCAAGTTCTAACCTTTCTAAAATGAGAGTGTTGAAAATTGATAAAAGATTACTCTGTATAAATAATATATACATGTAGTTGATAATTGCAGCGTTGCACATCTTATACTTTTATTTACCCAATACATACATATCTAGTTTAACTTTTAGATTTTTAGATTTTTGAACGCACTATACTACAGGATGGTATACCATGGGGGTAGTGACCATTATATTAGATTTTCTCAGTTTTGGGTAATTACCTACACATTCTCACTGTCAACTCAGGGTGCTACATAGTCATACCTTTATTGAGGCACTGCGCTAAGACTAAGAAAACTTTCAAGATGTGAAAAAACACTTGCCCGATGGAAAAAATTAAACTTGCCAAATAGTAGATCATAACTATTATTTCACTTTAAATTATTTTGTGGATTTGGGCTACTGCTTTTCTTGTTATTCAAAAAATACATGCCCAATTTCAATTTGACTATCAATATCATTTGTACTAGGCCAGTGCTAGATATAAACAAAACATTCTGACCCTATCGTGAATGTAAAATTTAAACAATTCTCAAATGTTTTTAGTGGTCCAAATCCTGAATCTGGTGGCCCTAAACAAAGAAAAGCATTTACAAATTAGTTATATTTGGTTTCACAGTATGTGAAGTAAAATTCAACTTAAATGGAATTTTGGTGGCCAGAAGCTTCTTTTTTGTGGCCCTGGGCCAGCTGGCCAAAGCTAATTTTGATGGCCCCGGGGGCCAGTAATGATTCCGAGCCCAGCCTAAGCAATTATACAAGTGCACCTTATGTTATGTAGCATCCTGAGTATTCCTGACTTTCACACATGATATATTAAAACAGCATTCAAAGTCCACTGCATCACTGACATTTTGCGCAGCATTCGTTTTTAATAACTCCTTTCATGTTTGTTTTTCGAGTCGTTGAATCTAATTATAGGGAATATACATGTATGTACTGTTTTTGGAAGTGTTTTATTACTAATTAACTTGCCATGTTTTGAGTACATCAACTGTCAATGTACATTTGTTTGACACTTTGACTTAATACTTTTTTGCAGTTTTGTTTGACAGAAAAGCAAAATATTTGTTTGGTAGAAAATTATTTAATAATAATAATAATATACACAATTTATATAGCGCTTAATACACTGTTTCTAAGCGCTGAAATATTTGATCAATTTGTCAACTTTCTTGTCAATAACTATCTCCAAACAATGTTTTCCCAGTGAACTTAATTGTTTGTTGTGTTGGCGTTGCATTTTTCTAGCAAGTTGGACATACTTACATATCTGTTTGGTTTGTGTTTGCATGTTTTTGTGTGGAGAAGTCTTCATTTTATTCCATATTTGTTTTGCTTATTACCAATCTGTGAAAATAATGAAATGAAACCCTTTAAAAGGAGGCAGAAATAAATGGAGATTCCCAACATTGCCCTTGTCATTGTGAGCTAATATAATTGCTTGGCAGAAATGGCAGCACCTTTGCTGACTATTTTAGTTTAATTTGGATTGCTTGAAATGCTTTGTTCTCAATTTGAAAACAAAATTAAGAAAATCTTTAGTACATTTATTTAACTCATACAGACAACTGTACGTACAGTGAATAAGGAACACCATCAAAACCACATTTCAATTCAGCATTTAGATTTTCCACAATAATACCCACATACACGTAGATGCAACATACATTATTTAAAATAAAAAAACAATGACAAGCAACACATATGGCAGAATTTTTGTTTGTTTTTTTAAAACAATATTGTACTGCAAGTTACAGGACATGAAATGTCGTGATAAAATGCATTTTTTAATGTAGAGTCTGATATTCTTATTAAATTTCACAATTTTTAAAGCTAGTTTATCATTAATAACATTTGGGTAACATCAAGTAAATAGAACCAATCATGAATAAATCAAACATTAAAATTACCTACAGGTCTACAGTATAACTAGGAGAAAGTCCCACCCCCCAAAACTGGGGGTAGAGGTTCAGTACAAATATCAAGGCACCTTATAAAATAGACTATAGGCTAGTCTATTAAGGAAACTTTAGCTATAGAGTTTTTTACAAAATTACACACACAGTTATAGAGGCCACATCTATTTACATATAATTACAGTCTTGTTTTTAGCCTGGAGATCACAAGAAAAGTTCAGCAGATTTGAATATTACATCAATTTACCTGTATAGTAAACTGTCTAAAATACTGTTTACTTTTAACTCTGGCTGGTTAGGATGTAACAAACTTTGATTAAGTTCTCTAGAATTAGAGCTACTGAACTTTTAAAGGGCCTATACAGGTGGGAGACTAGGAACTATAGGGTAGGCCCACTCTGAATAGTTAATACAAAAATCAGATGCAGATTATGTAAAAGCCAGTACACAGCACACATAATCAACCTTTTCTGACGAGACTTTGACATTCCGCTGCTAAGCATTCTCTTCATTGCACTTTTTGGCTTGCACTTTTAATCAGGGGTATCCACATCTTTTAAAAATAAACGGTGGTGCTTAGCGGATGAAGACAGTTCTCGATAGTCTTGTTACTGTACAGTCCCTTTAAATCGTCTGTTGAGAAAGAGAAGGGCACTTATTGTATTTCTGAGATGATCATGTTTAAAAGTTTGGAAGCCATGAAGAAACCAAATGTAGCTCTCTTTGATATTTGATAATTCCAAAATAACTAAATAAGATATCATTATCTGAAAATTTAGCATCTCGTAAAAGAGGCTCCAATCTACGAGATGGTATGCATAACTCAATTTAGCTAAAAAACTACTTAACGCCCATCTTACTCTTACCCGACAACATTTTGAAGTTACTTTCATGTATGGTAGTAGTGAGAGATTAAGTTCTGGGGCCAGCCCTAATGTACGTACCCACATACACCCCCCATGTGTGTTGTGCAGGCAAGCGCCGGAGCCACCACCATTGGGGTCCGGACGAAGAGGAGATCCCACTCAACCCGCTGGACATGGTCTGGGCCAAGTGCAGAGGCTACCCGTCCTATCCCGCTCTGGTACGTACCCACCACCCGCCCAAAACCCTCGCTCAACTCAACACATTTCCAAGCATCTTGTGTAACATCTCGCTTTAGAAGTGTGTTTGTGTGAACGTTTTCTTCCACGGGGTGTCCAACTTCTCTTCAACCGTGTGTGCGGCGGAGCAAACCCATCTGGAAATTTGTCAGACTGCAACATTTCTCCACCTTTGTGGACTACTGCATTTGGTCTCCACCAGCCATGGTGCAAGATGCATAGATTGTGGCTTTCCACGAATTTGCTTCCGCGGATCAAGATGAGGCAAGTGGCACGACCTGGCTGAAGCTGGAAGATCCTTTCCTCCCTCCCTTTGTATCATCTGCATATTGTAGAGTTCAAGCAACAGAGTTGCTTCTTTGTGCAAAGACAAACCATGGAAAGTTGGAAGCTTGTATTTTTTGGAGTCTGCTCACGACAATCTTGTTTACGCTGGTCCACGGTGGAAGTTTTCGTTGGACACCCCATGGATGTTTCTTCCCCCCTTCTTCTTGACACATAACTGCACATGAGTAGAGCGTGTTTTAGTAGTACTACAGTAGTAGTCGATAGACATTTGTTGCTTTTCAATACTACATCGTACAGGGGTCCCATCACACACAGCGTGGGTCTTTAAATCACTTAGGGAGGGGAAATTCACCCAGAATTCACAATCGAGTTCATGAATATATCACACATGCACATAGATCAGGTCTAGATCATACATGTAGTTAATCTACTAGACACTGTAGAAATTAGTTTTTAAAGTAGACCCATACCTTTTGTCCTACATGTACTATATGTGTCCTCATGCTTTATCATTTATCCATGCTTTCCCTAACAACATATTCTTCCATGTAGGAACAATCATTTTCTTTTTACATCTATATTAGATATCTCTACATTCATTTGAACAAATAGATTGATTATTTATTGGTTATTTTTGATAGAAATCTAACGGAAAGTAGGCCCGCTGGCACTAGTGTAACAAGCCTTTAATACGCTATGTCAATTTTTTGTCAATTTTGTGTGTGCAGCTTTGCAGCTTCGTTAGAATATGGTTTGAAAAATTGGGTTTATTTATCCATGTGTGTATTTTTATTGATTTTTATGACTTTGTTTTTCAAGCAGGCTGATTTGAATGTTTATATATATTTTGATAGCAACCAGTTCATTTAGAGTTTGCCTTTATATGGGACATTTTGATTGTTACATCAACTGTTTGGGTTGAGATATGATTGATGTCCCATTGAATTGTTAGCACATGCGATGCTGCATCTCTCATCTACCATATGATTCCACTTTTGGGTAATTCCAAGCAAACATGGACAAATTGTCACAAAATGTTACCACAAAATATCCCCCCCCCCCTTGCATTTCAACCGTGTACAGAAAGAGTACAGAAATTCTTGCAGTAGCCATATAACTATTGGCAGGATTCAAACTGCAAAGGGGGGATTTTTGGGGTAACATCACAACGCTCTGTTTGGAATTTCCCCCTTTTGTGCTCTCAGGTAGAGAGAGAATACTGGATAGGCCATAAATTTTCGCGAATCGGGACTTTACAACAATTTCGCAAGTGGTTAAATTCACAGTCGGCTGTTACCAACACGCAATCATGACTGTCTTGAGAGAGATGGTAGTGCAGTAATGCATGCAAAATACATACATGTATTGCCTTGCATTTGGTGTCCATACTTAAGCGTGTTGTTAATTTCGCGATTCACAAGTGATTTGCGAAAATAAAACCCTCGCAAAATATATGGCCCAAACAGTACACCGACATGGTGCATGTGCAATGGTTTCAATGTGATATGATCATTGCATCTCGTCGCCATTCATGTAGACGATATGGCAATCAAAAAGGTCTCAGTTAAATTTGGCTTTGGGCATGGTAGAATAAATTGCATTATGCATCATCCTCGTAATTTGTTACTTAGTAGTTAACCCTTTTCAGTATGTAGTAGATTTCCCTACCATATGATTTTTTTATCCCCAGATGTAAATTTCAAAATTGTAGATGGTTATTATCATGGTTTCACAGTATGTGCCTAAGTTTTCACTCTGTTCACCAATCCTATAAGAATATGAAGGCTTGAGAACTAACTGGGATCATATATATAAAGGTTTATGGTAAAGGTATACATGTAGCTCAGCCTACTAATTTCATAACTTCCCCAATATGTAAATCTGCGCTTTTTAACCTTGTCAATTCTCTCTTTTTGATTTTATTCATGGAATGGCTTTTAATATTGGTGTAGAAGAAAATGATAATGTAATTTGAAACATCATTATTTGTCAGTATGATTGGGTTTACATGTCAGAAACTAGTATTTCTGTGTACCTTTGTGAATATACAGTCAAACCTGTTTATAGTGACCTCAGAGGGAAACGTGGCCTCTGTAGACAGGTGACCTCTACATACAGGCTCTGTAACCTAGTTCTTCCTCTGGAGGGGATCACTTTTGTTGGCCACTGTAAGCAGATTGGCTGCAGTAAACAAGTGGCCACTAAGACAGGTTTGACTGTATTGAAAATATAAGGAAGATCACAATCGGTCTTGCAATTGTCTGATTCAGTGTTCCAGATAAAATCCATATGAAATGAATGCACTTTGAAAGCACAAGTGACACTGTTCTCCACCAACATTGATGTCAGTATATGGGACTAGTGATCACCTGCCTGTCAGTGGCTCTGCACAATGTTTTCACTGTGGCATGATGTTTTATATTTTCCACATAAATTCACTTCAACTCAATTCACTTCAATTCAATAGTTTATTGGTCCAACTCAATGGAAAATCATTGCAGATATCAGCTTCACTGGCCCAAAAAGCAATACCATTTGCTTCTTGTTTCACAGTGTAAACATGAATTCAAAATAATGTTTTTATGTGTCGCCCGATAAGGCCAGTATGATAATCCCCTCTCACCTTTTCTTGGCCTGAACCAAGTGGAAGTTCCAAGTGTTTTGGGTTGAATTGGATAAAGTTAATGGATCGCTTTAATGACAATTACCTCTCAAAGAGGAAAGTTTGGGTGATGACTGTAGTAGTTCAGATAGTTTATTTGTGGAGTCAGTCTCAGGGAAAATGAGTTATTACGTTCCCACACTGAACCGGCTAGACCGTTAATCTGGCGTATTCAGGGCCTCGTCTAATGTACGTTAACTGGGCTGTCATACAATATTGGCTCCTTGGCGGTCCAGTTAAAGGCATATATGCGTGGGTTATTAGACGCGTGGATCCATCTTGCGCACTTTTACGCACGGTACGTAATCCCCATTGGCTCAGTTATAAGTAGCGATCGCAAACTGTCCCCACTTCCGAATACCCGAGTAAAAAATGCATAAAAAATAGTCGCGTTCGGAATGTTTGTACTAGTCGAATGGAGATCCATCAGAGATGTTTACGAGCGAAAATATCACGTAACACGCTTAACCGCAAATACTTCAAAGCGCCGCTGTTTGATGTCTTAGGTGATAGCGTGAGAAATTCTTGCTGCATGCAATTTCATAAGAAGGCCCGTGTTCAGATATTTCGAAGCACCGCTCTTCGATCGATCCAACACATATCGTGAGTTTACCTCGAGAGATTACGGTAGAGTCGAGTTGGAATTTGCTGACTACCCTTTATAACCCACGCATATATGCCTTTAACATAAAAGAGGCCCTGCAGATGCTAGATTTATCGGTCTAGAACAAGGCATGCAAGAGTTGAAGAAGTCACTTATTGTGAGTTTGAAAGAATGACCAATACATTTAACCCTTGATGTGGAGCACATTTCTTATTATATTCTCACTTTGCTTTCCTTCCTCTAAACTCTATACCCATGACCTCTCTTACCCATGACCTCTCTTACCCATGACCTCTCTTACCCTGTTCCCCTATACCACCATTCTTCATTTCCCCATGACCTGGATCATTGTATTCTTTCATTCTTATATCCTCCTTTACGTCCCCATTAATATATTTGATTCCTCTCCTGTTGCTCTTGCTAATGCATTCAACCTCCCTATATCCTCCCTCTCCCTGATACCCCCATTACCATTTATCCCCATCCTCTCCTCACGAAACCTGTACCTTCTTTCCCCTTGCCCTCTTTGCTGATGACTCCTTCTCATGTAAATCACAATCCTTCTACTTCTTTTCCTCTCTCTATTATTATTTTTAATCCCCATGAACATTGGTCCCTCCTTTCTGCTCCTTCGCTAAAATTGTTACTCCCCCTTTATTATTACTCCTGATCTCCCCATTTCCAATTCACCTCTTGCTTCCTACCTGGATTACCCTGCTATATCTGAATTTCCCCACCTCATGAAACCTTCATTTCTCTCTTTAACCTCTTCCCCTTGTCCTCTTTGTCTTTTATTCCTTCTCTTGTTAATTTAAAATCCTTCCATGTGTCTTCTCATTACCTTGTCATCTGCTCATCTGCCCAAATCTTCTCCAACCCCCCATTTCATTATTACTCCTGGACCCCCTTTTATCCAACACCCCCCTTGCTTCCTATGTGGATGACCCTGTCCCCGTACAGATCATCGACCCCAAGATGCCGCGGTCTGGAATGTTCCACAACGGGGTGCCCATCCCGGTGCCAACGCAGGAGGTGCTGAACATGCACCTCAACTCAGATGAACACCTCTACCTGGTTCTCTTCTTCGACAACAAGCGGACCTGGTAAGCTGACCCACATATGATTGAACTCTCTCTTCCATGTAAATATATGTAATCCCTTGTATTAAAATGTATATTGAAGAGGCTTAACTTGGATGAACATATCTACCTGGTTCTCTTCTTCGACAACAAGCGGACCTGGTAAGTAAGGAAAGCTGACCCACATATGATTTAACGCTCTCTCCCGTGTAAGCATATACATTGTATATGTACTAGTAATCCCTCACTGGCATAGTTCCTTAGGTAATACCTATTTTTCAGCGGCGGATGAATGAATAGATCCCCTCCCCCCTGAACAACAAGTATCAATTACAGATCTATGCTAGTATAATCCCTCATGTTATATTGAATAGGCTCGATCCAGATGAACATCTACCTGGTTCTCTTCTTCAACAACAAGTGGACGTGGTTAGTAGGGGAGACCGAACGATATCCCTACTCTCCCTCCCCCTTTGTGACTAAGTTGGACCTAACTATTTTGGAATTCCACAAATTGTATCCTTTAACATATTCAAAAGCAAAAACAAGTATTTGAGGCTTCCAAAAAAAATATATATATCAATTATTTCAAGGCTCCCTGATACTTAGAAAAATGTAACTGATTTTATCAAACTTTATGCATCTTCCAAAGAACTGTTTTAACAATTTGACAAAGAAACTAATGGCTCTCCATAATTGTTCGCTCCAACTAAGAGTTAAGTTCAAATTAGGATCTTTGTGAAACACCCCCCTGCATATGTTGACGTGAATGCTGCATACTTTAAAATATCTAAAAGCTCACCTTAGGGTTTGTGTCGGGTAGCTTCCTACCATCACGAGCATTGAAGAGAGTACATGGATGAACAACTAACTCAAGAGCTTTCTAGCTCAGTTGGTAGGGCACCGGTCTAGCAATCAGGAGGTCTCGCGTTCAAATCCTGGGAAGCCCAATTTTCTGTGCTCTTTTCATTTATATTATATCTTTCTGGTTAATTTCCCTATGTTTGATATAAAAGTTAACCTCATACAATGTAGATGTGTTTTAACCCAGTATTTATCCCCCATCTCATTCCAGGCAATGGCTCCCACGAAGCAAGCTGGAGCCACTCGGTGTGGACTCCGGTCTGGACCAGGTCAAGCTCTTAGAGGGGCGCAAGTCCACGGTCCGCAAGAACGTCCAGATCGCGTATGATCGTGCCCTCCACCACCGGCGTCGCGTGACGGGAGAGACGACGGAGCCCTTTTCGAGTGACACCAGTGAAGCACCCGACACGGCGTGAAGTTTGTGCACCAGGCTTCGGAATCGATCACAATGGAAATCATGAACGCTCATGAAAAAACATGAAGCTGTTTTTTTTCTTTCATGTGCCCTACCACCCAATAACCAACCCTCTGACTGCCATGGTCGACTCTAATCACAATACTCGTACAATTAGTTCTTCTGATTTGTTTATAGATGCACAGAATAGATGAGTGTGGACAGAATTGTATGGACACTTCACTTAATTTAAATTAACTTCACTTAGTATCAAACTTCCATGTTCATGATCGCTGAATGAGAGATTAAGGTATTCCATGTTCATGATCGCTGAATGAGGGATTAAGGTATTCCTGTGTACTCGTAAGAACTGGGTCATGTTTTAGAGGGTTAATTTTTGATGTTATGCTAACCAAAGACTTTCCCAATGGCCCAAAACCTTATTGTGCAGTCCAAAAACAAGCAACACAATTATTAGAGAAATTTTCATTGGGGTGACAAGGAGGACAAGTCAAATTAGAAATTGTCAGATTTTTGTTGCCTAAATCTTATTTATAATTCCCTACTTCCTTGTCCAGTGGGATGTTGCATAGAGAGTTGTGATTAATCACAAAGTTGCGTTTAATCGCAAGTCAGAAAATGGGCAATTCTGATTGGCTCAAGTGCACGCATTTTATGACTTACAATTAAACGCATTAAACTTTAATATTAATTGCAACTCATTATGTAACTTCCCCCAGCACTTCTAAATGCGCCATCTATTTAGTCAAACTATTCAATGCGCAGGATTCTATCCAGGACAACCAAAAAGGCAAGAACGTATTGAAAAGCTAAGTTAAATAAAAAATGTCTTCAGTTTGGAGAAGAAGGCATCTGCAGAAGGAGAAGTGTGAATGTATACAGGCAACATGTTCCATCTTTTGGTAGCCCTGGACTTGCAAGAGAGCCAGTTACTACCAGCTCTAATTTAGTTTAAGTCTTACAATATCTTCGAACCAATTTGTAATGCATTTGTCTGCCATTCAAATCTAACATATGTGGTGCTTATGCTGCACTAAGATGAAATTGAAGTTATAATTCATTATTGTATGTGCCCTGCCTCCCCTTCCATTGTCTCAAGTACATTGTATTAATTCTTCAAACAAAAAATTCCCTCTATTAGGACAGTCTCATATATTGTAAAATTATGCTTCAATGAAATGATAATAGCAACGAAATGTTGTCTCGCAGTTGAATTTGGCGTATACTACCATGAATTGATTATTAAGAAATGTTAATTATTTAGAAACTTTCATACATTTTGCCTGACTTGTCCAGAATGATTTAACAAAAAAAGGAAAGTTACAGACTTTGGCAGGGCTGGCTGCAGTGACTCTTTAATCATTCATAATACTCACATCTTCAAGTTTTGTTGATCACCTGTCTGGTTGTCAGCATTATCTTGTATGTGGACTCTAAAAGGGACCACCATACCACGAACAACACAATCTTATATGTTTAGGCACTGTTGTTTAGATAGAGAGATAGATATCCAATACTTTGCAAAGGGTTAGGTAATTCATAAACAATTAAATCAATTACCAACACTTACGGAACCAAATTGCTGATACCATGTAATTCTCATAGGACACGTTGTTAACCTGTAAAATAGGAATCAGTGAACGTTTACAAACGAGTTGTTTAACTCCCATGACAACCCAGAATGCAGTGATAGCCAATGAGAACACCTGTGCGCAGCGTAAATGCGCAGAATAGTTTATGCGCGGCTACTTTTAGATGCAGCGTCTTTGACTTTTAATCATAAATCTTGTTCATATGCAGGATTGACAAAATGAAAATAAAAAACTCGATCAATTGCTCAATATATCCCACTTTTGGGCCCTTTTTGTTAGGTATAGGTTGTTTGTGATCAACATAATATGAGGGATATAAAGCAAATAACCATGTCTCCTAACTCAGGTGATGGATGCAAACTATATGTTGTCTCAGTGATCTGCGAAGGTACTATCATGATAGTACCTTCGCAGATCACCTCGGCACGTATAGTTTTGCCATCGCCCTCGATGGTTATTTGCTTAATAGAACCACAGAAGACGTTAAACGTCCTCAACAATAGATAGTCATCTTCTGTAGACCCATGAACACCGGTGCTTTAGTGTGGTGATGAGTTTTTCAATTATATAATTTGTGTGAAACCTATTCGGATGAACTAGTTGGTGGGATGAACTAGTAAAACCACTACTTTTCATTTATAAGAATATTATGTTTGGGTGTTGTTCCCTTTAATAGGGAAACAGAATAGGCTTGTTTACATTGTGAATGACATGAAAACAATATGTTTGTACGCCAGTACCCATATCAGTGAAAATAGTTAGAAATAATTTGTTGTTTTGTATGCACCGCTTTCCCATTTCAGTTCAATGAGTTGAAAAGAAAAAGTTGAATACATGTTCTAGTAGCTCATTTCATTTTGGTATAAAGAGATGTTAATATTTCAGTCTACTTTTGGCCTAAAGTTTAACATCAATTTCTTCAACTATTAATATCTAGGTTTCTGTACTTATTGCAAACATTACGATGGAATTGTGGCTATATTTGGTTTTATCTCTGCCAGTTGTGTTCTGTTAACTGCAAGATAAGTTTTTATTTGAATCTAATCTTTTGTTTTACAATCCTAATTAAAGGGATCTAGTAACTTGGTATTGCATTTGCAGATTAATGGTTGGTTATTAAAATATGTGTAGTTTTGTAATTTTATATGTTCTCTAAGTATTGTGTGAACATTTCACTTTAAATGGATGTTATATGGCCGAGTAATGAGCAAAAATGCCAAGTGATATCACCCAACTCAATGCGCTGACTTTGTACACGGTTATGACTATCCACTGGATCGTTAAACATCCGAACACTGCAATCGTAACTATCTTTTTAACGAAAAGGAAACTCAAACAAATTAAGTCTGTTCCAAGCTTCTATTGGTAATGTGGATTCAACACGGTATGAGAGAACCTCTAGATTACTACCGTATTTGCCGGTGTATAAACCGCACCTGTGTATTAACCGCACCCCCCTTTTTGCAAGTTCTTCTGTATGAAAAAAGTGCAGTTAATACGCTATAAACCGCACCCGTGTATTAACCGCACCCCCCTTTTTGCAAGTTCTTCTGTATGGAAAAAGGTGCGGTTAATACACCAGCAAATACGGTAATTAAGTTTTGAGGATTTGGACAATGTCACTAGATCCCTTTTAACATGTATCATTTCATAACGTCTGTAAAGTGATTTTCCTTGAACCTTTCTTGTTTCAGTTGTGCCAAGAAGTTTGTTATAGCAAGAGTGTGTCGTACCAAGTATATTTTTGCCCAATCAAGCAATCTACCCCAGGTCATTGGGACAGTGCTAATGTCCAGCCCTGGTTTGCAGATAGTGCATTGGTCAAACCTGTCTTGGCAGCCACCTGCCTATGGGGGGGGGGGGGGGGGGGGGGGGGGGGTGGGGGAGGGGGGAGTGGGCCTGTGCCACCCAATAATTGGGGAAAAACAAGGGGACGATTTTTGAAGAAAAAGAGAGGAAGAAAGTCAAGAAATACATAAAGGCGTGCCTCCCCCTCCCCCCCCCCCCCCCCCGAATAATGAGTGTGCCCCCCCAATCACTCCGACCATGGTACGCCATTAGTAACCTGTCTACAGAGCACATTCTTGTTTCCCACATGTGGTCACTATAAGCAGGTTTGACTCTATTCATGTCTGTACAATGTACAATATGTCTATCAGGTTCTCGAAACACAACTTCTAGGAATATTTAAAGGGGACCACCAAGCAAAGAGCAATGAATAACAATTTTGTTTGGTACCATTATGTGCTATTGAATAGTTGCTCAACACTACAAAGTGTTGTGTAATTCATAAACAATACAATTAATTACCCTCACTTACGGAACCATCATTATCTGATGGTTACGTAGGCGCGAAACGTCCGAGAGTGCGCCAATTCTATTCACGCATACGTTTGGAGACAATAGAATCCTGGACGATTTGTTCGCCCTGGACAAAGGTAGTCTTCGTATGCAGACCTATGAACGCATGCTTGTGAATGGTGATGCGTTTTCCAATTATTATTTTTTTCTTTCTGGAAACATATTTTTTTTAACTTGTTGGTGAATGGACTACTAAAGATGTTACCTTTCATTTATAAGAACATTATTTTTGGGTGGTGGTACCCTTTAAGGCCCGGAAACATATCACCGGATAGCGTAAACGGATGTCCGACTGAGAGTAAAATTCTCGATCCGTTCGTTTCCATTCGTATGCATTTCTTGTCCGTCACTTGTCGGGCGATGAACATTGTTCGTGTACATGTATCTGGTGGAACGTTTTGTGCACGAAGCAAAGGAGATGACTTTCACCAGCGAGTAATTTCGCAAATATTCTATTCGTTGCATCCGTTTACGCTATCCGGTGATATTGCATTCTAAGTGTGCTTTGTGTCCTCTTTCAAAATCTTTAGTGACAAACCTTTATTTATTTCTAGGACTTGTTAGTGGAGTAAATACTATCTTTTAAAATACTTGCGTTCATACAACATATCAACATTGCAGAAAAATATTCCATAAGTCAATTGCTGTTTTTACAGTGTGTTCACAGTGCTAGGTGTTATATCCTTGAACTACAGTGGAACCACATTAATAAGAGCTCTGACTTTACAAAACCCTCTTAACCCATCGAAGACTGGTTGATTCTTGTATAACATGCATTCTCCATAGACCCCAGCCCGAGTAAATTCGGGACCAGTGGTGTAGGGGTTAAAGCAAGGTAATTTGCTGGTCCAAGCTCTTTAACCTCATGTTACAAGGTACAGTAAAACCTCATTATAACGAGCATCTTTGGCCCATTGAATTTACCTCGTTATATCAGATATATTGTTGAATCGGGGCTTAAAAATACAAAATACATAGAACATATACCTGTGAAATTATCTCTCTATATCAGGTACCTAGTTATAACAGGCCTTAACATTTTTTTAAAATCCATTTAACATAGACCCCGGGGGGGGGGGGGGCACTCGAATTATTTTTTGACGGGGGTGTGCCGCACCGAAATCTGAAATAGGGGTCTTAAGAGCTGACTACAAGCACAAAATATAGGGTCTTTGGAGCTACCAAAAACCCTGAAACGGGAGTTAAGGGGACTAAGGAGCAGACTAAAACTACCAAATACGGGAAAAATACATGAACTTGGAGCTACCAAAGACCTACGAAAACCCTTAAATGGTGGTCAAGGAGCTGACTAGAAGAAGAAAAATGGACTTGAGGCTACTCAACTACCTAGCCAAGTCATTCCGGGGGTCTATGGAGCGGCAATTTTTGAAAATCGGGTATCTTTAGAGCGGCAATCGGGTGTGAAAATGGGGTTCTTTTAAGCGGCACATACCCGTCTCACATTATACATGAGTGCCCCCCCCCGGGACATAGACCTGTGAAATTACCTCGCTCTATCAGGTACCTAGTTATAACAGAGCTTGTTATAAAGAAGTTCCACTGTAGTTTATAAACAAGGTACATTTCATGTTCCCATGATCCTCGTAGTGAGGCTCCATTCTCCGTTATTTGACATAATGCCAATACAGTAGGGCTTCATGAGATTGATGTAGGTAGTATTTTGTTTCGATATGAACGCTTTCCTTTGAATAGTTTTAATTACAAAAATTGTATCTCTTTTCATTAATTTGTAAAAAAAAATAACTACATGTAATTTGTAAATGTGTTAAGTAATCATTAATTTACAAGTCACATGCTAGCACTTAACTCTATTTCACTTGTTGAATGATCAGTGTTGATGTTTCCCTTTTTGTTTTTAACTTTTAGGTGCAACTGAACTTTTTGGTGCAACTGATGAAAATGTTCAAATCGTTTCTGCAAGATTACATGTTTTTATTTCTTTTTTCCTACTCTGGTGTTTTCTAGAGAAAGGGAAATGTTATCTACCTTGCTTTTTCATACTAGAATACATGTATTTCTCTGAAGTAAGATAATTTATTCTAGCTAATTGATTCATTCTTAAAATTCTTGTACATGTATGTCGTAGGAATTACTTGCATTTGAAATGTTAATTCCAGTGTATTGTCATTGACGAATGTGTAAATAGACTTGAAATTACTGAATGTTGCAAGAATTATCTGAGATTGAATATAACCTATTCTCTTACCAATGAAATTAAATTATTGGCTGTATTTTGTGATGGGGAATAAGGAGACAGATTCAGACTCTATGGGAATGTATTGATAAATGTGAATAGATTTTAATCAAAGTGTATATAATGTATATTGGCAGGTTTCTTGTATATTTACAGGTTGATTATTGACGTAATGTGGCCAATGTATTGTGAATGAGAGAGAGATAACTTTAAAGAATTGAATCTCTGTTGCCTTATGACACAGAAAGTATACTTTTATGTTCTCTTGTCCAGTTGCATGACGGAAAGAAGTTTTTTTGTTAGGACTTACAAAATGTCTGATTAATTGTATTTGTTTTGTTTTCCATTAATTAATAAATTGTTAGTAAATGCCAATTATTGTTGAGTCATGTGATTTGTTAGAATTGTTTTATTTGATCTTAAAGTTAAATAACAGTTTTTGGAAACGCCCACACAAACAATGTACAAATGTATATATGCTTACATGAGTTACATCACCTACCACCTATCATATAACTTAGATATTAATGTAAAGATTTGGTCATGAAACATGAGCAAAGAAAATTGGACCACTATTATTGGGGCCTTGTGGCTCAATAGTTAAAGCACCGGTCTAGCATACGGGTGGTCACAGGTTCAATTCCCAGCGAGGACCTTTTTCTTTGCTAATTTTTCATTTAATATGTCTGTTTGTAGTTCTGGTAAGTTTCCTCTATGTACAAACTAAAAAAAAAACATGTTTGGGTAGGTATGGGGCAGCAAAATAAAGTGGATCGGTTCCACCTTTAAAAATAAAAGGACACATTCGGGGGCTTCTTTTCAAGCTTGCTTGCATGAAAGTGACACAGACTCCAAAATTTGATTTGCATTGAGCTCTATGCACATTTTCAGGGGCTCTTTTACAATTTTTGGGGGCTCTTTGTTGCATATCAGGGCAAATTGGCCCAGAGCCCCCGTGTATTTTTTCACAGACATGAGGTCTGCCATCCATAAAGCCCATATTGCTGTGCCTATGGGAACCTTACATGTTCCTAAACAGAGCTTAGTCGAAGGATGAATATGAATTCATGCATTTACTCCATATTCTTCTAGCTATTTGCTCGATCTAACCAAGTCTACTCCACTACTACAACAAAACATACGTAGGGTACTTGATAATAATACAGTGGAACCTCTTTATAAGGAGCTCTGTTCTAACGAGGTACGTGATATAGCAAGGTAATATCACAGGTCCAGTTCTGTATTTGATTTTTTAAAGCCCTGATACAACAAGAAATCTGATATCACAAGGTATAATGGGCCAATGGTGCTCGCTATAATGAGGCTTCACTGTATAATAATTTGCCATCGAATGCAAAATCGTTCATTATTTGCCCCATAATGGTTACGCGTGATGTGGCACAATGATGCACTCGAGGAGGAGGGGGGCATTAATATTGTTTATAAAATGGGTAGAAGAATCCCTGCATTCTGATTGGTCAATTAGCGTGTAAGAGCTTTTTTACTGATGCATGGCTCTCTTTAGTTTGATTTTCACAGTTTTTTGCGCTCATTTTATAAAATAAATGCTGGACAGGCATACTTCATTGATCGAAAAAAAAAAAGGAATACAAAAAAAAAAAAATTCATTTTGAAAAAAAAAATTTTAAATGTTATATTTGATAGAATTTTTTTTATATCATCAAAAAAAAAAAAAAAAAAAAAATTATGTGATTCAAAAAAAAAATTATGTGATTCAAAAAAAAAATTATGTGATTAAAAAAAAAAAAAAATCCCAGCCATGGTTTGGTACTTTTGCAGCCATGGGTCGGTACTTTTGAAGCCATGGGTCGGTAAATTTAGCCAATTTAGCCATTACTGGGAAAAAGTCTGATTTTCCACATTTTTTCGCGCCCATTTTATAAAACAAATGCTGAACAGGCATATTTCGTGGATCGGTTAGCCTAACCGATAGGCGTCAGGCTTTTTTGGCAAGTACTAATCGCGTTATGGAGACGGACAACCAGCGAGCCCGAACAACCGGCGAGCCCGAACCCGAGCGCGAAGCGCGAGCACCTATCATCAGTCGTTAACTCATCATTATTCATATATGTTTATTCTATGTGTGACGAGTGTATTTTCATGCATGATTCATAAGCCTTGCAGGTGAACTCGGCCACAGCGCACAGCGCGTGTACAAAGTAAATGGCGCACTCTGCTGTGTGTGACTGTGTGTGACTGGCCGAGTTCTCTGGCCACTGCATGCACTACGCGTACCTCGTACCGGAGTTTATGATTTATGACGTTACAGCCTCATCGCTCATTGGCCTAATTTTTGTCCATGTCACATAAATATTTATGAAAGAGCTTTGCAGGGGGTTCGTAGATTTTCTACGAACGAAACCAAGTAAATAAAAGTTAACTGTTCGCATTCACGACTGATGATAGGCGTTCGGGATAGGGTTGGGCTCGCCGGTTGTTCCGTCTCCATAACGCGATTACTACTTGCTAGAAAGCCCGACGCCTATCGGTTAGGCTATGGATCGGTAAGAATTGTATGCACTCTTTATACCCCCGTCAAATGAAGTTTGAAAGGGGGTATATAGGAATCAGCGTGTCGGTCGGGCGGTCGGTCGGGCGGGCGGTCGGTCAATCGGGGGTCGGTCGGTCGGTCGGGCGGTCGGTCGGGCGGTCGGGCGGGCGGTTGGTCAGTTTGTGGAGTGAACTACTTTCACAGTTTTC
>JBAMJV010008281.1:0-67632 GCA_037951105.1 Echinarachnius parma
AACTAATTGCAAAGCACATTCACAGCAAAACTTAAATCGCAATCACACAATAATTGCATTACTGCGATCACAAGGTTGAACTTCATACAAATGTTAATAGCAAGACAAGATAGTATAATAAATAAAATCACAAATGTGTGTTAAACATTTAAAACATTAATTAGTTGAATATATTGATTTTAAATATTGGCGGCTTACTTTTAATTCAGCATTTATGACAAGTACATCTGGTGAATTGAAATTATATTGGGGACAAATTTGTGTGCAGTGATACCCACCTACCATTTATACATGTATGTTAAAATATATTAGGGAAACTAACACAGGTGTTTATTGGAGAGAGTCTTAAACAATGTACACTATTTTGGAACAGTTTATTTTTTGTGATAAAACCCTCAACGTTATTAAGGTGCCTATACATGCCCTCAAGTGCAAACTCGCATAGATCACCTCTGAAACCGAGTTAATTGATTCTTGTTTCATAAAATGCTACTTTTTGGGCATGAAGTTTCTGAAGTACTGTTATATAATATATAATATTGATTTTTTTTTAAATGCTACAATTTACATTAAGTTCTGTAAATTCCACACCCCGATTGTTTAACCGCCTAAAGTATGTACCGTATTTGCTGGTGTATTAACCGCACCTTTTTTGAAAAAAAAAAAGAAAAAAAAAGGGGGTGCGGTTAATACACGACCGTATTAACCGCATTTTTTTTTTTTTTTTTTTTAGGGGTGCGGTTAATACACCGGAGCGGTTAATACACTGACAAATACGGTACCCTCTCTGAAACAATATTTCCCTTTGTTTTATATGGTGGCCCTTTTGCATGAAATGTGTACGATGGTCCTACCTTTTGCATGAAATTTCATGACCATTTCAGAACATAGGCCCATGCATCCAAGCATGTTTGATTCCCACACTCATGCACGATTTCATTCCATTTTCAGTTGTTCATCCACCATCTCCTACCCCCATTAAATGGTTGATACGACCCCTATCTCCAATGCCCCCCCCCCCCCATCCACTATCTCCTACCCCCATTAAATGGTTGATATGACCCCTGTCTCCAATGCCCCCCCCCCCCATCCACCATCTCCAACCCCCATTAAATGGTTGATATGACCCCATCTCCAATCCCCCCATCCACCATCTCCTTACCCCATTAAATTGTTAATATGACCCCTATCTCCAATGCCCCCCACCCCCATCTCCAATACCCCCTCCCCCCCCCCCCCCAATCCACCATCTCCTACCCCATTAAATGGTTGATACGACCCCATCTCCCATCCCCCCCCCCCCTCATCCACCATCTCCTACCCCCATTAAATGGTTGATATGACCCCATCTCCAATCCCCCCCCCCCCCGTCCACCATCTCCTTACCCCATTAAATTGTTGATATGACCCCTACCTCCAATGCCCCCCATCCACCATCTCCTAATGGTTGATATTACCCCTATATCTCCAATACCTCCCCCCCCCCCCCCCATCCACCATCTCCTACCCCCATTAAATTACTTGATATGACCCCATCTCCAATACACCCTTCCCCATCCACCATCTCCTACCCCCTTAAATTGTTAATATGATCCCTATCTCCAATGCCCCCCCCCCCATCCAACATCTCCTACCACCATTAAATTGATAATTTGACCCCTATCTCCAACACCCCCTCCCCCCCCCCCAAATACAATTAATTTATTGAATAATTTGTGAAAAATAAAGCGCAATACACATTTGTAAGAACAGTTTCATCTAGATAATAATGTAAATGATGTTGAAAGCGAAGGTGGTGGTGGGTGGTGTGTGTGTGGGGGGGGGGGGGGGGGGGGGGGGGGGGTGATAGCTAGGTTAAATATGCAGTAATTCAGACTTCATGATATCTGTCTTGTATATTTAACAATTTAAAAATGGGGAGGTTATATCTTTAAAAATGTCAAGTTACTAACCCACTGTGTACGGGAACTGGGTGCACCATGTATAATTAATTCAATCTTTATTATCAAATCCTGGAGAAAATCGGTAAATTGGATATTATAGTCTTTTTTCTTTCTTTTTTTGGTACAGTTGAGTGGTTGTGTAGGGAAATAGTTGCACTTGAGTGATTTGCCCACATAGAAGGGAATGACAATGGCATGATGCACACACAAATAATCATCACTTAATACAGCTACTACAGTATCATACACTTTATTGTCAAAGTGATCAAAATGTTTTTATTTTGTTCTACCCCAGGATCATCCAGTCAGAAGATGCCAAGAACGTTTTCAATAAATATGAGGAAATGATCAGCCTCCTTTCCAAGTAAGTATAATTAATATAGTAATTAAAGAGAAAGACAACAAGACAATGCTTCAAACTTGCAGTGGATGGAATGCTCCCCAAGGAGTGGAGAGAGTGTCTGTTGAGATTGATTATGGTGCACCACTAATCAAATGACCACCCAGGTAAAACAAAAACTCGTAAACAAAATAGACAAATAGTGTACAAATTGAAATGAATGTCATAATTAGAGGGGACAACAATTTATTTATTGAAATTATATATCTAATAGGGAATTTTCATGAGCATATATGATACAAATAATATTTTGTTTTAGTGATATTCTTTACCATAATTTATGTATTGTCCCATATCTGGACACATTTTCAGCCATTGATATAATTTCTGTCCTTTTCTGATTCCTATTTTGCATTCAAAATTTCCACCAAATGCTATGTGGTAAAATAATAAGTTTTCCCAATCAATTTTGGAATTGTGTATAGAAAAAAGAAAAGAAAAAAAAAAGATGGCTCAAAATGTTCATTCATATAATATTACCTCTTCTGCTGATGTTTTACAGATACGAGAAGCAAATATTCGAGGACTGGACGAAGGGTGTCGATGAGGTTTGCAAGGTCAACCTTGACCAACCGCTCATCACTAGGAATGAAGCCAACAAACTGATATCTGTCAACTTTGATCCGAAGGTATGTTTTTCATACTTGTCCAACAAAAATATTCTTCAAATGTAATAGTTGATCATGTTATATAATGGAATATTTATCCAATGTAATTGATGTTTTCTACATATGTGCATGCATTTAACCCAAAGAAGTGATTTGTCATGATTTCTTCTCATTTGTAGTAGCTAGTGTATGTTCATGACTGTCTTTCCTCATGATATGATCAAAAGCTAATTCAAGTTTATATTGTTATGAAAAAAAAATGTTCAGTTGGTAGCAGTCCTGCATGAGGTACCTGCTGATCCGGCAGGAGGAGACCATCCCCGAGAGTTTCATGATTATCATTATCTTTGATTAGGGTGTCGGCTATATGCAGAAATCCAATAATTTATATATTCTTATGAGTACCCCTAAACTAATATGAATTGTTATTTTTAAAAACTTTTTAGTTGGTGGCAGTCCTTCGTGAGGTCAAGTACCTGCTGATCCGGCAAGAGGAGACCATCCCCGAGAGCGCGTCAACGATCTACGAGAAGCATGAGACGCTTCGCAAGTACGTCGCCAACCTGGATCTTACGGTTGCTTGGTACAACAAGGTGCGCAACACCGTGCTAGAGGTTGAGTTCCCGCTCATCGAGGGCCAGCTGGAGAGCCTGGATGAGAAATTACGGCAGGCTGAGCAGAGCCTGAACTGGACGGGGGATACCGTGTGGGAGTATATCGAGAACACACGAGACCAGGTATGAAGATGATGATGATGGTGATGATGATGATGATGATGATGATAGTGGTGAAGCAGATCATGATGATCGTGAGGATGATGATGATCTTGATGATGAAGAAGAAGATGATGGTGATAAAGGGTTTGATTGTGATGATGTTGATAACAACGATGCATATAATGCTCACGATTATGAACAAGATGATGGTGAAAATGACGATGATGATCGCGTTGGTGCTGCTGCTGCTGATAAATTAATGAAGATGACATGGATCATTGCAATAATAATAATTACTTTTTCACCTCTACCAATCCGGAAGATCATGCAGGAGTGGAGCAAGCAGTCATCGTTTGAACGCAAGGAGCTGAAGAAAAAGAGATGATGACGATGATGATGATAATAATAATGACGTTGATGATTACGATAATTACCATAACTGTTTCTACCTCCACCAGGTGCGTGACTTAGAGAAGCGGGTGCAGCAGGCCAAGGACAACGTGGAGATGATCCGCAAGATCATGCAGGAGTGGAGCAAGCAGTCTTTGTTTGAGCGCAAGGAGCTGAAGAAGGAGAGTCTCCTGGCCCTGGAGGACCGTCAGGATAGGCTCAACAAGCGCTATGCAGAGATCAACGTTGCCGGGGAGAAGATCCACTCGCTGATGAAGGTAAGCAACCAGAAACATTTCTTTTGTACTTAAGGACTATTTTTATCATCTATATAGATGGCACCATCAGGCACTGAATTTGTCATTACAGAAAAGAAAAGAGATGTGTAGGGTGATAACCCCTTCATATGCTTTTAGCTTTTTCGCAATCATCTTTATTTTGATCTAGATCAATTCCTTTGAACATTCCCTTGCTCATCAAGGTATAAGCAACTGAAAACATTCAAAGAGATTCATACAGGATTAACTGTTCATATGTCTTTTTTCCCCTCCCTATCTGCCATCATCTGGGATAAAAAAATTAACATCACACCTGTTCTTCACCTACAGGAAAACCAAGTTGCCTTGTTCAAAGCAGAAGCTGGCAGTGACCACTGGAAGGCATACGTTGATTACCTGGATGACATGGTGGTCGATGGCTTCTATGCCTGCATTTATTACTGTCTTTCAATCGAATCTACCCTCATCTGGAATTAACAATACCATCTTGTCCATTTGTTGCCTTTTAGGAAAACCTTGCCCTGTTCAAGGCCGAGGCTGGCAGTGACCACTGGAAGGCATATGTTGATTACCTGGACGACATGGTGGTTGATGGCTTCTACGCCTGCATCCTCTGCACACTCAACTACCTGCTGGAGAACACAGACGTCAAGCACTGCGTGGCGGCACTGTTTGAAGCTCGTCTGGAACTGCAGGTGAGTTGTCTTGTGTACACAAAAAAGGGGGGAAAAAGGGCATTATTTTGAGTTATATAGCTTGTTTGCTGCTTGTTCATGAAGCAGCATGTCACTTAACTTACTCTCTGTGCCAATTATCGGCTCAAAGGGCACCGCGCTATAAATGGGTCACAACAGCAACATGATGTCAAGCACAAAAACAGTAAACATAACACCAAGGAGCAGAAGAGACTGCATGCAAATAAAGTAAACATGATTTTGAATAATGTTATTGATGGGTGTGACTTGGATTATATTAAATTATAATTTGTATGGCCTTTTGAAAAATGATATGGAACCTATACTCTCCTTCCTTGTGCCAGACATGTCTACAAGAGATGCTCGCTGGCAACAAAACAAAAAACAAACAAAATAGTACTATACTGATTCATTAACATGGGTCATCAAATAAAATTAAATCATGGTAAGGGTTGTCCTTTTAAAACCAATTTCACTGCTTCTTTTCTGTCCTAAAGGTGCCCGACATGATCTTCAACCCATCATTGGACTATGGAGTCTCGGACGGATTCTACGACTTGGTGGAGATGCTGATCAGTGACACGTACAAGATGGCTTCCCTGGTCAAGAGGTTGGCTGAGCACAACGGCAATGAGCATTACCAGGTAATATATTTTGTTTAATTACGTAACGGTCAAAACTTTCCATTTACTTACCTCATATATTTACTACCCAAATCCCAAATAGCTCATGTCAGTTACTGGCATTTACCAGATGGTAGACTATTATGCTTGGTACAGTGCACAATCATTTGCAAAGACTGCCAGGACTATTTGCCAACCATATTGACTAAAGACGAAGAGTACTGTCAATTCTTTTGATCAATCATGCATACTTAGATTTGAGTTTTCTCCCAGAGTCAATACAAGTATTTTGATTCAATACAAGTCTACCTAAACAAAATGTATTTCTTGTCAATAACAGAGTGACCTGGAGGGCATGGAGGAACTCTCTGAGCTGCGAAACGACCTGATGGATCGCGTGCAGACCATCATGACGAAGGCGCAGGAGTACCGCAACTCGTTCGACAACTACGCGTACCTGTGGGTGGACGACCGCAAGGAGTTCATGCGCCAGTTCTTGCTCTACAACCACGTGCTCACGTCGGAGGAGATCGAGGCGCACGCGGAGGACGGTGTGCCCGAGTGCCCGCCTACGCTGGACCAGTTCAAAGAACAGGTGCGTTGATTGGTGTCTCTTTTGTTATTTGAAATGTGTCCAAAGTAGGTTCTTGTGTTAGTTAAGAACGTAAATATATTTGTAACTCCATTGCATCGGTGCAAGTAAATTGAAGAGGTAATTTTTCAATAAGATATGAAAAGTAATCTCGTACATGGATATGCATGATGCACTTTTGATATTTTTCTTCTTATTCACAGCAAAACTGATGAGATTGACCCATTAAAGGGATCTAGTAACTTTGTTGACATGTGCAAAAAGTGATGAATGGTTGATGCAATGTATATTATTGTTATCTCATATGTCCACAGGGTATTGTGTGAAAATTTCAAGTCAAATGGACATTGCATGGCCAAGTAGTGAGCGAAAATGCAAAGTGATATTCAATAACTCACTGCACTCAATTTGTACACAGAAGAAAAACTCGCCCGGAGTTTTTCTTATCTGAATACTTCGATCGTACATATCTTTGTATCGAAAGGGAAATTTGAAAAACCAAAACCTGTCCCATTATTTTGAGGATTTGGACAATGTTACTAAGTCCCTTTAAACAATAGAGCTCCACTAGACTTTAAGTATATTCCTGCCATATTCACATTCATATTTGTTACGCTTCTTTTCTTAGGTTGACACATATGAGAAGATCTACAGTGAAGCAGATGAGATTGATCAAGAACAAGTCTTTGACATGTGGTTCAGAGTGGATGCCAAGCCATTCAAGGCTGCACTGCTCAACATCATCAAGAAGTGGAGCTTCATGTTCAAGCAGCATCTCATTGATCACGTCACCAACAGGTAAAGATGATCTAAATTACACATTTTCTCATGTGATCTTGGCTTGTAATAAGTTGGTCACATCAATTATGACTGTATATTTAATTCTTGAATTGTTTACTTTAAAGTGATTCATTAACTTTGTCAATTTAACAAAAATCACTTTGAGCTTTTACATTTCTCTTGCACTTTGTCTAACGGTAACCTCCGAGAGTTCATCGAGGTCAGCAACGTAGGCTTGACCCAGTCATGTGGAAGGAAGCAACTACAACTACTGGTGGAGTGCATGGGTCATCTGATGGTGGTCAAGGACTAATCTCTGCCAGCAGTGAAATGTTTGATCTCAAAATTGTTCTAATTATTTAATTCTTGTACAAATTTCTCTTGACTGACAGTCTGGGTGACCTCCAAGAGTTCATCAAGAACAGCAACGGAGGGTTGACCCAGTCCGTAGAAGAGGGCGACTACAACGGACTGGTGGAGTGCATGGGTCATCTGATGGCTGTCAAGGAAAGGACGTCGGCCACGGATGAGATGTTTGAGCCCATCAAGCAGACCATCGAGCTCCTCAAGACGTACGACCAGGAGATGTCGGAGGAAGTCCACTTGCAACTGCAGGTTAGATACTATTGATTGGTGTTGATAATTTTTGAATAGGTGGATCAATGAAATTATGTCAGATTTTGTGCAACCATATAACCAACTTTTTTCAGGTGCTTCCTTGATACATATAGTAACGTTTCATTGCTATATATATAGCTCACCCAATTTCAAATCTGGCTAGTCGCAACTGAAGTCAAAAGATCTTGATCTTACTTGCCGAAGCTACCAGGAAAAAATATGAATTTTGATTTATAGTAACATATTGTTGTTTAAATTGTAATATTATTTTGTTATTCAGTAACTTAGTCATAGCCCTCTAGAATAGAATTAGAAATTACATAACTTTATGAACAGTATGCTCTAATCAACTGATGAGATATATAACATAAAAAGTGTAAACAATGTGTCCCTCTTTGTAATCACAGGAGCTACCAGAGCAGTAGAACAACACCAAGAAGATCACCATCACCGTCAAGCAACGTACAAGTTGCTCCCCACAAGGCCCACGAGGTGCCCTTTATCAGGAACATCCTTTGATGTGCTATTTTTGTTATTATTGTTATACATTAACTTACCACCAATGTATCTTCTTTGTCTCTCTTTGATGACAGGAGCTACCAGAGCAGTGGAACAACACCAAGAAGATCGCCATCACCGTCAAGCAACAAGTCGCTCCCCTTCAGGCCAATGAGGTGGCTATCATCAGGAGGAAATGTACATCGTTCGACGTAAGACACTTCATAATCATCATACATTTTCCGATTTAAAGAGCAAATCAAATTTAGTTTGAATTTCATTTTAATTGATTTAATTTATATTTGATTTCCCACAAGATAATTACAAAGCTTTATTATAAGTATGTACACAAAAAATGTTATTTACACTTGAATATGACGAGTAAAAGAACTGAATTTAAGAAAAGAAGACAAAATTAGATTATACATGTGTATATAGGAGTTACAAACAGTCACAACTTAAATGTGACCCCAGTTTATAACTTATAACTTTTAGTTTTCATTGGTAACATACACTTCAAAATTTAGGTTAGGTCAAGTCTTTTCTTTTCCTTTAAGTTTCTCTTTTATTCTGTTTCTCTATTTCAGGTCAGGCAACATGAGTTCAGAGAGAGGTTCAGGAAGGAGGCTCCATTCATCTACGCATTCGATGGCCCATATGCAGCTTTGGATAAGGTGAGTGGATAAAATAAAATTCAAATGCTTTTTCACGAGGAAATCAAGCTCAAACGTTACTATTTATACTCAAATCGCATTTTTGTTGTTGTCCTCTATGAAATCTAGAAAACTGTATTTTATACTTTGATTGAAACATTTCTAGTATCCAAGCTGGAAACACAAAACTTGCCTCCATACAACTTGTTTCTTCATGAAAAAAATATTATATTTAAATTGTTGAGTATGTTGTGCACTGGCTTGATCATATTCTCTTTACAATATCTGATTATGTTCCAGAGTTGGGCCTACGCCACAGTTTTCATAGTCACTCTTCTGTGTACGCCCTTTGGATTTCTTCATGTAACTTGCCAGATACTTTGATCAAGTGCCTGTCTTCCTTGAATATGTTTCTAAAACAATTTGTCCACAAATTATGTATCTCTCTTTTCCCCCCTATCTTATCCTCTTACTTAACAAGATTTTAAAAATGTGATACTAAATAAACATATTTGCCACCCTCACAGTGTCACAGCGAGATCTTTGAGATGGAGGGTCTGATGGGCCAGCTGCAGGAGTCAGCCGGCCTCTTTGAGGTCAACATGCCAGACTACAAGCAGCTGAAGGCGTGCCGGCGCGAGGTGCGGCTGCTCAAGGCGCTGTGGGATCTCATCGCCATTGTGCGCACGTCCATCGAGGACTGGAAGACCACGTCGTGGCTGGACATCAACGTGGAGCAGATGGAGATGGACTGCAAGAAGTTTGCCAAGGACATCCGCACCCTGGACAAGGAGATGCGCGCCTGGGACGCCTACGGCGGCCTCGACGCAACCGTCAAGAACATGCTGACCTCGCTGCGCGCCGTCAGTGAACTGCAGAACCCTGCCATCAGGGAGCGCCATTGGCAGCAGCTCATGGCCGCTACTAAGGTAGGTTTTTTTGTTTAGGCCTTGTCAAAGAATGATTTCTTATGAGGTCTCTGCACATCATTAACCTGTTTACTATCGACCGAACTGTGCAAAAAAAATTATTTCTATAAACTTTATTGAGACTTTATTGTTCCTTACCAGGGTTTGACTTGAAATGTTCTGGTACCCTGTAGGGCCAACTAGCATGATTTTTTAAAGTGGCCATCTGGATCTTCTGGCAGCCATTATGTTGCATCGAATTGAAATTAACATCCTGGTCATCTTTTCACTCCTTTGCCAACTCCAGGTGCGCTTCACCATGGACAAGGAGACCACCCTGTCCGACCTGCTGGCCCTCAACCTGCACAACTTTGAGGAGGAGGTTCGCAACATCGTGGACAAGGCCGTCAAGGAGATGGGTATGGAGAAGGTTCTGAAGGAGCTCAACACCACGTGGTCTGCCATGGACTTTGAATACGAGAAACATCCCCGTACCCAGATTTCCTTGCTCAGGTCCAACGAGGAGCTCATTGAAACACTTGAAGACAACCAGGTAAAATCACACATTAATTTTGCCAGGATTTTTATTAATATAACTTTCTTGATGATTATGGGAGAGTATAAGGAGAAAGTTTTGAAGGAGCTCAACACCACATGGTTCCCCCATGGACTTCAACTACGAGTCGCACCTGCGTAACGGCATCTTCCTCCCGAGGTCCAACAAGGAGCTGGTAGAGACGCTTAAAGACAACCATGTATAATCACATTCAAGTCGCCAGGATTTGATTTATATTAATATAACTTTCTTGATGATAATAGAAGCGTATGGAGAAGTTCTTGACATTCATATATTATATTTATAACTATAAATCCCAATGACCATTTGACAGTGTGACACAACCTCTAGTAATTTCTATATCTTGTTTTGATTTTCAAGGTACAACCCCAAAACTTGATGATATCTAAGCACATTGCACACTTCTTTGAAGAAGTTTCCGGCTGTCAGAAGGAGGAACTGTCTGTTCCCTATTTTATTTCTATTTATTTATTTTTTATTGTGATTTAATTTTGTTTTTTTTAGGTACAACTGCAAAACTTGATGACATCTAAGCACATTGCCCACTTCCTGGAAGAGGTCTCCGGCTGGCAGAAGAAACTGTCCACCACGGATTCGGTCATCACCATCTGGTTTGAGGTCCAGCGCACCTGGTCTCATTTGGAGAGTATCTTCATCGGATCTGAAGACATTCGTAACCAGCTGCCAGAGGACTCCAAGAGGTTTGATGGCATCGACAATGACTTCAAGGTAAAATATTGCCCTAAGCTTTGTAGAGAGAGGATTTAGTATTTATATATAAAAAAGAAGAAAATAATAAACGCTATAATCTTTTCTACCAATATGAGATAATGGCGATTTAACCTGCTGATAGACCTGCTGGTCTCGATATCATTTCAAATCCCTCGGAGAGAAACATTTTGTTATATTCCCTGTACCACCAGTTAACATCTGTATATTATATGATGGTACCTTCTAAAAAATGAGAAAAAAGGTAACTTTTGTTACCCTTACAGAGAAACAAACCAGATGTACTATCTTTAAGAGCATTAATGATGTCATTCCACCTGCCTTCTTTCATTAAACTCTGTAGGAACTTGCCGGAGAAGTGGAGAAGACGCCCAACGTGGTTGAAGCCACCAACAAGCCCAAGCTGTACGATCGTCTGGAGGCCTGCCAGTCCTCCCTGGTCGTGTGTGAGAAGGCTCTGGCAGAGTACCTCGAGACCAAGCGACTGGCCTTCCCGCGCTTCTACTTCGTCTCGTCTGCCGATCTGCTGGACATCCTGTCCCAAGGAAACAACCCAACCCTGGTAAGGACTGGCTCTTCTATTTTATGTTGCATGATACTTTGTGTTCCTTTTTACTTCTTAATTCAAACATATAGAGAAACTGACCAGAAATATAAACGGATCTAGTAACATTGTCCAAATCCTCAAAATCAAATTGGAATTCTAGCGGTTCCGTCGTACCTTGTTGTATTCATATTAACAATAGAAGCATGGAACAGGTTTCGGTTTTTAGAATTTCCTTTTCGTAAAAAAAAAGATGTAGGTTTGAAGTGTTCAGATGTTAAACTATCCACTGGATAGTCATAACCGTGTACAAAGTCAGTGCAATATAACATCCATTTTAACTTGAAATTTTCACACAATTCCCATTGGATATCACATAGCAACAATATACATTTTATCAGCAACCATTCATCACTTTTTGCACATGTCAGCAAAGTTACTAGATCCCTAAAACCCTCTTGAGTTCTAAATTAAAATGCAAGAATCCTCTTGGCCCAATTCTTTCAAAAAGCTCCCATGAATAGCGTATATAATCCCCATGCATTCAACCAATACATATACCTTGTTAAGAATTCAAGCGCGTATACGATATTTGCATTTAACAAACAATTAAAAACAATCTGATTATGTGAGTAAATTGCAGAAAGAGGCACCTGTCAATAAAAAAACACCAAGAGTCATCTGACAGATTAGACTGTTAGTGATAAATATTAATATCAAGCATTTATAAAGCACCATCTATTCAGGTAACCTATTCCAGGCGCATAACGAAAACATATTCTTTAAAAAAAGATGACATCTGAAATCCATTCTGTGGTCTTTTAGGACAGACTTGACTGTAATTCTTTATCATGATGACATGTTTTTTCATGATGACATGCGTTTCTTGCTATTTCTCCTTTAGGTCCAACGTCATCTGTCCAAGCTGTTTGACAACATGGCCAAGCTCAAGTTCAAGCAGGACGATGAGGGCGAAGACACCAAGATTGCCCTAGGCATGTACAGCAAGGAAGGAGAGTATGTGGACTTTGACAACGAGTGTGAATGCAGTGGACAGGTCAGTACAAATCATAACATGTTTTTCATAGTTTGTTCACATGTAACATTCTAAAACATAAGCATGTACAGCAAGGAAGGAGAGTATGTGGACTTTGAAACATAGTGTGAATGCAGTGGACAGGTTTATTAGTACCAATTACAGCATGTTTTTTTTTCAAAGTTAGTTTACACGTATATCACTCTAAAACATAAGCATGTACAGCAAGGAAGGAGAGAATATGTGGACTTTGACAACGAGTGTGAATGCAGCGGGCAGGTTAGTACCAATTGCAGCATGTTTTTCCAAGTTAGTTCACAATTGCAGAATTGTAAAATAGCAACAGTTTATGCCAACAACGGGGAAAAAAATACTGACGAAAACTGCTAATGTACAAACAAAATTTGCCCGTGTAATACAAATTAAAGTCAGTAGGTGGCCTAAGGTTTTTGATCCTAGCAAATTCATCATCAGAGGCTCTGCCACTATCTACTTAATCTCACTCTTTTATGTCTGCAAAAAAGATTTATAATTACATTTACATCTTGTGTCCAGGTTGAGGTGTGACTGAACAAGGTGATGGACACCATGCGCTCCACGGTGCGCTCCCATGCAGTTTGCAGAAGCGGTGATCTACGAGGAGACGCCCCATGAGCAGTGCATGGCTCTGCTACTATCTGCTGAATCTCTTTATCTTTTATTTCTGCGCTCTAGTGCCTTTACCTATCAGAAATACATGTAATTAAACCCGTTCTTGTCTTCTGCTGTCCAGGTTGAGGTGTGGCTGAACAGAGTGATGGACACCATGCGTTCCACAGTGCGCTCCCAGTTCTCCGAGGCGGTGAACTCCTACGAGGAGAAGCCCCGTGAGCAGTGGCTCTACGACTTCCCCGCTCAGGTCGCCCTGGCAGCCACCCAGGTCTGGTGGACCACAGAGGTCAACATCTCCTTTACCAGGCTGGAGGAGGGACACGAGAACTCCATGAAAGATTACAATAAGAAACAGGTATGGAACTTTCGACCTATCATAGGCAACATGGTCTTGTTTTGATGAAAAAGCATCCAATTACGTCCATACTTGAATAATTTATTTCAGTAAAATTTCCCTTTTTCTGTCGCTCTAATCATTCTGTCATTCACCCAACAAATTTGAATTGACAGTGTTACCAATTAAACAGTCTTTAGAAGATCATTATTGATAACACTGATTTATTTAAATCTTTAATTAAGTGATAATAATACAGAAAAACCAACAAATATACATATTCCTGGATTCTCAAGGTTCTGCAGTGTATTATTATAACCCCAATGTTTGGATACACACCCTCCGTTACCCTGCACTTGACACTTCACACAAACAATCATTATGTAGTTGATACTGCACACTTCCCACTCCCTAAGGAGCATTCCCCACAGCAGCATGAACCACTAATCCACCATCCTCCTCCACTATGAATCTGCAGATCCTGCAGCTCAACACCCTCATCGGTTTGCTCGTCGGAAACCTGACCAAGGGAGACCGTCAGAAGATCATGACCATCTGCACCATCGACGTGCACGCCCGTGACGTCGTTGCCATGATGGTGCTGAAGAAGGTGGAGAGCGCGCAGGCCTTCCAGTGGCTGAGTCAGCTCCGCCATCGCTGGTCCGACGACGACAAGCACTGCTTCGCCAACATCTGTGACGCCCAGTTCAAGTACTCGTACGAGTACCTTGGAAACACCCCACGTCTCGTCATCACACCACTGACTGATAGGTGAGACTTTGCATTACTATTACGAAATCAAATTGAAATTGATATCGTCAAAATGGTTTTATGCAAGTAATGCTTGCCCAGCATCTGCGACGCCCAGTTCAAGCCCTCGTAAGTGTGCCTCAGCAACAACCTATGTCTCGTTATTACACTCCTGACCGATAGGTGAGACTTTATGTGACATATCGTTTATCAAATAAATGATGAATGCAAATTGATTATGTTGCCTAATTTATGTACCAAACAACCTTGATTATTCAGAACGATGATACTTTATCATGGTGGAACAATCCTTTACCTCTTGCCTATTACATAAGCACATCATTTATAAAGAATTATCATTGTAATTATAATTAATCAGATGTTACATCATCTGATCCAATCCCTCCATCTGGTGATGAGAGGAGCCCCCGCTGGTCTGGTCGGGACTGGCAAGGCCAAGACCACCAAGAACGTGGGTCATGCATCCAATATCCCTCCATCTGGTGATGAGAGGAGCCCCCGCTGGTCTGGTCGGGACTAGCAAGGCCAAGACCACCAAGAACGTGGGTCATGCCGTAGGGATCATAGTTCCCTTGTTCTTGTGTATTGCACATCCGCTTTATTAATGGAGAGCTATTATCATTGTTAAACAGATATTACATTACCCCGAGCCGGTCTTTCCATTTGGTTCTGAGTGGAGCACCCGCTGTTCAAGGGAAGAGATAGGCAAGACCGAGACCGCCAAGGACTTGGGTTCTGCCCTGGAGATCATGGTCTCTTTCTTGTGTATTACATAAGGACATTAATCATGAACAATTATCATTATGATTGTTAAACAGATGTTACATCACGCTGACCCAGTCCCTCCATCTGGTGATGAGCGGAGCCCCCGCTGGTCCAGCTGGAACAGGCAAGACCGAGACCACCAAGGATTTGGGACGTGCCCTGGGGATCATGGTGTACGTGTTCAACTGCTCGGAACAGATGGACTACAAGGTAAGGATGGGGGCTTGAAAACCACTTGGGTGTGACGTCTTTTCTCACTAAAGCCTTATGGGAATAAATATAATACTGGAACATGAACTTTTTGTTTGAGCCTGTGCTACTTTCAGGCCCAATTTTGTGGTGTGATAGTCCCATAGCAAGATCTTGTATTTCTCCTTTAAAAAGGTAATTGTTTATGTTCAGACAGCTTCCAAAATCTAAAATTTAATCAAATCAAATTAACTCGCATGGCCACGAGAACAACTTTAAGAATATCTGCTAGGTGATGCATGTATTGCTGCTTTTACATATCTCTTTTCATCGAATCGTTATGGTAAATTTCAATGTGAAATATTATATTTTAATTTCATTTCAAGTATACAATTTTGGTCAAAACAAATAACTGAGCGCAATGGAAACCAACTTCATACAAATAACATTTATGGAAATGGAGAGTTCTCACTTATATGTGTACATTTTTAAAATTTTGTCTTTACATTGGAAAAATCTCTTTCATTTTTTTCTTCTGCCAGTCGTGTGGTAATATCTACAAGGGTCTGGCCCAGACAGGAGCCTGGGGTTGCTTCGATGAGTTCAACAGGATCTCTGTGGAGGTCTTGTCTGTGGTTGCTGTACAGGTAGGTTCTCTTTCTCAAATATTAAAGATTATCATGCATTCAAAGTAGATAGCTACTATCACTGCATAACACGGAGTCAATGAGTATTGCGCAATGTGAGCAATGTGTTCACAAGATGGCACCGCCCGTCTGATTTACAAATCCGAACAACCTTTAGTCATTGTATTCTTATTCATTGCCTTAAACCAAATTGATTCCCAAATCCTCCTACTACAGTCTCCTTCATTCCCTTCATATAATGCAATTAGGTTGAGCTCCTACATATAATATTGCTCTTTTATGTTGTCTTTCCATCATGTCCTAGGTCTACAGTCCGCTTCTTGTGACATGATGTCCTTTGCAGATATCTAAACCATCTCACCCCATGCTAAGCCTGCTATCACAATATACTACAAAAGCTTTGGAAACTTCTTTAAAGAAACATGTAACAATATGATACATACATTAGTCTATCTAACAGGGAAAATGAATAATGTATTTTATGTATATTGCAAAATTTTATAGTAAAGAGTGTGCTAGCTTAAGTTGCGATGTGAAGTATTTGTATATGACATTCAGTATTTTAGTGACAAACTTTGAATGTTCAACTTACCTGAGAAATTCCATCCCAACCTTTGCTTTTCTGTTCGTTTCATTTTTAATCCAGGTGAAATCGGTACAAGACGCCATCCGGGACAAAAAGGAGCGATTCAACTTCCTCGGCGAGGAGATTACTATGATTCCCTCGGTCGGTATCTTCATCACCATGAACCCTGGTTACGCCGGTCGCACAGAGCTGCCAGAGAATCTCAAAGCCCTGTTCAGGTAAGTTAATGATGATGATGAGAATGATGATTATGATGACCATGAGGATAATGATGATAATATTGTGATGGTGATGGTGATGAAGATAATAATGATGATGATGAAGACGATTATCACTGTGATTAAGATGATGATAACACAACAACGGCGCCGATGACAGTGATGACGATGATGATGATGATGATGATGATGATGATGATGATGATGATGATGATGATGATGATGATGATGATGATGATGATGATGATGATGATGATGATGATGATGATGATGATGATGATGATGATGATGATGATGATGATGATGATGATGATGATGATGATGATGATGATGATGATGATGATGATGATGATGATGATGATGATGATGATGATGATGATGATGATGATGATGATGATGATGATGATTGATGATGATGATTACTACAGACCATGTGCCATGGTGGTTCCTGACTTTGAGCTGATCTGTGAAATTGTGTTGGTGGCCAAGGGTTTCGTGGAAAAAAATATGTATATTGTCAAAAATTAACCAACTATTTTGTGTTCCATTACAGACCATGTGCCATGGTGGTTCCTGACTTTGAGCTGATTTGTGAAATCATGTTGGTGGCCGAGGGTTTCTTGGAAGCCCGTCTCTTGGCCAGGAAGTTCATCACCCTCTACACGCTCTGCAAGGAACTCTTGTCTAAACAGGTAGGCACTTTTTGGTTTTTAAATCAAAAGATATAATCCATCTGCAAAAGATAAAGGGTCGAAGATTAATGCATTAACGTATCATAGCGCTTACAAATTAAAACATAACAAAAATTACAAGATTCTTACAAACTACACCAAATCAAGGAAAGAGGAAGGATTTTTGTTTGTTTGTTGGGCACTAAATGCATTGTCTCGCAATATGAGGTTACATTCACACCGTTTTCGAAGGAGAGCTGTCAAGTCTCTCTGATTCTGCAGGAGACTGCCTTAAAAATGTACAGATCTGATTTTCCACATCCTGACGCACAAATTTGATAATCTCTATGATTAAGCAGAGATTTTGTGCATGTATTTCAACTATCTCCCCGATTGCTGTTTGAAAATTTGTTCCCTGGGTATTCAGACATGTGGATGTTGGCAGTTCTGCAGTTCGCCCTTTGCCTCATGCATACTGCGTTTCTCATAAAGGTTATACATGGCACACCAATATCCTGTAGGGGATTGGTTAAGATTGTCTTTGTCATGCGTTGAAGATACATAGATTAGTGCCCAATCGCTTGGTATAACAATAATTTTATTTTGAATATATATGACTTGCATCTTCTTTTGTTCATTTCACGATGTAATCTCTAACCTTTTGTTTGCTGCAAACTCTTGTATCTTTGTTATGCAGGACCACTACGATTGGGGTCTGCGAGCCATCAAATCCGTGCTGGTGGTTGCTGGTGCCCTGAAGCGTGGCGACCCGCAGCGTCCCGAAGACCAGGTGCTGATGAGGGCCCTCCGCGACTTCAACACCCCGAAGATCGTGTCCGACGACAACCCCATCTTCATGGGTCTGATCGGTGATCTGTTCCCCGCGCTGGACGTGCCGCGCCGCCGCGACATGGAGTTCGAGAAGATTGTGAAGCAGTCGACCCTTGACCTTAAGTTGCAGGCTGAGGACAACTTCGTGCTGAAGGTTGTTCAGCTGGAGGAGTTGCTGGCCGTGCGTCACTCTGTCTTTGTCATTGGCAACGCCGGCACGGGCAAGAGTCAGGTGGGCAGTTGTATTATTATTTGTTGTTGAATAAGTTTGGCAGGGGACATTGAAACAAGCTCCTTACATACATGTATGTGTGTTTCTTGATTTTCTCCTTTGTAAAGACACAAGTAAAATAGTTCAACTATTTAAACCAAACGGAGCTTCTAATCAGCAATTGTAAAATACAATTGAGTCTTATCTTTTTCAATACTTATCAATACTTATGCCTGATCATTTAGTAGTATCATTATATCTCGGTTGCTAGTGAAGGTATTCAAAAATGCTAAATTACCCGAATTCCATGCTAGTCAACAATGACTTACTATTTATCCACCAAGAGAAATTTAAAGAACAATCAGACATTCAAATTTTCTCTCATTTTAATTTTAAAAATATATTTGTTGTTTACCTGAATCCAATTACAGGTGCTGAAGGTATTGAACAAGACCTACTCTAACATGAAGAGAAAGCCCGTGCTAGTTGACCTCAACCCCAAGGCTGTCACCAACGATGAACTCTTTGGCATCATCAACCCGGCAACCAGGGAATGGAAGGATGGTAAGTTCAAAATAATCTAACCAGGACTCGAAACCACCACGGGACACTAAACTAGGGCACCCAAATTGCATTGATGCTCAATTTTCTTTTTTCTTGGGAGGGTGGAGGGGGGGGGGGGGGCATATTATTTTGTTCCCCCCTGGGCCACTAAAGTTTGGACTTTTTGTGTGTTCTACTTGGCCAACTAGGCCACTGCAGGATAGAGTAAATGAAGTTAAGGCCTTCCTCTTACCATACTGGAAACTATCATATCCATGGAAGAGTAATAGGTAGGCTATATGTAGTACAGTCAAACCTGTCTTAGACTGCCTATGTCAGACTGCCTATATAGTCACCACCAAAAGATCACCTGTCCACAGTGGCCACTTTACTTGTTTCCACTTAGGCGGTCATTATACACAGGGTTCGACTGTTAGTACTGATAGCTGTACTCTGACTGTAATCTTAACCAGCCAAATACAAAAAGAATAAATAGAATTGGTGCAAAATATGGTTTATGAAGTAAATTCTCCAGTCCGTTTTTTATGATCATGTATTCGCATGAGTGACTTTTCAAACTTTGCTTTTTTTTTAATGCCAGGTCTGTTCTCCGTTATCATGCGTGACATGAGCAACATCCAACACGACGGCCCCAAGTGGATTGTGCTGGATGGTGACATTGACCCTATGTGGATTGAATCCCTCAACACCGTCATGGATGACAACAAGGTTTGTGTGATGCCTTTTGTTTTACACTTATTTAACATGAATTATGAATTAATTAATATTTTATATAAATGTTTACTTGTGTGTGAGATATGAATGTATCGTTTATTGGCTCATGAATAAGCTAATAATATCAATAGAGTGACAACCTTTATGAGAGATACTTTTGTGCATTTTTTGTATAGTATGCTAAAAAATATGACATGTATGATTTATGTCTGAATTTATTTATTGTGGGAATATAAGGGCATTTGAAGTTGAATCATAGCCATGTAATAAAAACATAGAATCTTCTTCTAATTCTCATGAAAATATATATTCATTATTATCAATCTTTGTTATCACCATTACCATCATTATCATCATCTTCATCATCATCTTCATCATCATCATCATCATCATCATCATCATCATTATCATCATCATCATCATCAACGTCAACGTCAACGTCAACATCATCATCATTGATAATAACATTTTTATTGTATTTATTTGTATGTGTATAGGTGCTTACCCTGGCTAGTAACGAACGTATCGCACTGACTGACGCCATGCGTCTGCTGTTTGAGATCAGCCATCTGAAGACTGCCACGCCCGCCACCGTATCCAGGGCTGGTATCCTCTACATCAACCCCTCCGATCTCGGCTGGAACCCGTAAGTTTACAGAAGATCTTTCCACTCGTAACTATTAATCATTTTTAAAATTTCATTTTTGTATAGATCTTCAAAGAAAGTATTATCTCGGGTTACTCTCTTTTCATTTGTTATTCTCAGAGAATTTTTGTAATCAAAAGAAAACCGATGTCCCATCATACTGCATGGGACTATCAGTTAATTATCTTGATAGGTAGTTTCTAAGAGGTAATTTGGAGGGGGTGAGGTTGAAGTTGTACAAATTTAGTCAGTATTTGCCCATACATGAGTGCATTGCTCCGAAAATGATGTCATACATGCCAGTAAAGTACCTTATACCATATCTAAAGAAGTAAAACAATAATCTCTCTTTTTTTTCTTTCTACGATGACAGGATCGTGACGAGCTGGATCGACACCCGGGAGGTGCAGTCTGAGAGGGCCAACCTGACCATCCTGTTTGACAAGTACCTGCCGTCCATCCTGGACACGATGAAGATCCGCTTCAAGAAGATCATCCCCATCCCAGGTCAGATTGATTTATCAATTTGTTGATTGATTAATTGAGGGATGTATTGTATTATCTGTCAGGCGATTGATTCATCGAGCGGTTGCTTGATTGATTGATTGATTGATTAAACAAATAAGATATCATATTCATCAAAAGGGAAGGCGTCAAAGGGAAGGCTCCTACAGACTCTCTCATTTAATTCATGCAGTATTCAGGCTCTGATCACCTAGAAACAGGCTAATATTAGTAATCAATATAAATCGGGTGAATCAGTTTTCAGGCTCCAGAAGCTTGTAGCTCTCTTGCATCCCTGAATGTATCATATATGTTTGTTTTTCTTGTGCAGAGCAAACTATGTTTCAGATGTTTGCATGTTTCTTCCATTTTCCTTCTTAAAAAAATGTTTACTTAAGTTAGTTATTCATCAACTCCTATTCATTTTGTTTCCATGCAGAGCAAAGTATGGTGCAGATGTTGTGCTACCTACTGGAGTGCCTGCTCACCCCAGAGAACACCCCTGCAGACTGCGCCAAGGAGCTTTATGAACTCTACTTCGTCTTTGCTTGACTTTGATGTCGGATATCTTTCATTTTACATCATCATTCTTAACTGAATTATTTGTTTGTTTTCCCTCTACAGAGCAAAGTATGGTGCAGATGTTGTGCTACCTACTGGAGTGCCTGCTCACCCCAGAGAACACCCCTGCAGACTGCGCCAAGGAGCTGTATGAACTCTACTTCGTCTTTGCCTGCATCTGGGCCTTTGGAGGGTCCATGTTCCAAGATCAGGTATGTTATTCCTCCTCTAGTGACAACAAATTTGCTCCGAATATATTGCAATTCATCATTTTAGTGCAAGTTAAGCTTATGGTTGGGTTAAGGATTATAGTTAAGAGTAATGAAAATGCAACTTTTTAAGAAAATATTTTTGCAGTGTTCTTTCATTCCAGCGATTTGTTGATTATCCTGTAGATCTCGGCTAGTAGTAGATCTCAGGGTAGTCATCCAGAGGCTAGCAGATGTCAAAACACTATATTACAAACAACTGAAATTGTAACTGCAAATTTAATTATTGTATATAAATAAAAGGGGGAACGTGAAAAGAGGTTTAATTTATTTGGCATCCATGCAGCTTGTTGACTATTGCATTGAGTTCAGCTAGTAGTGAAGATCATCAATTACCATGCAGTTAACAAATATTTAAATATGATTTGTTATTTAAATCAAAAGTAAAACAAAAAGTGTAACACAATATCTGTGATTGTTTTGCATTCTCGTACCTTGTGGACTATCGGCAAGAGTTCAGCAAGTGGTGGATCACCGAGTACAAGACCATCCAAGTTCCCCAACCAGGGTCTTTGACTACTACATTGACCAGGAGTCCAATGAGTTCCTGCCGTGAAGGGAGAATCAATCAGTACAATTACCAGTTAACAAATATTACAATATGATTATTTATTTGAAAGTGAATCATGAAATTTGATTGTTTTTGCATCCTTGCAGCTTGTGGACTATCGGCAAGAGTTCAGCAAGTGGTGGATCACAGAGTACAAGACCATCAAGTTCCCCAACCAGGGCACCGTCTTTGACTACTACGTCGACCAGGAATCAAAGAAGTTCTTCCCGTGGAGCGAGAAGGTGCCCAAGTTTGAGCTGGATCCAGAGATCCCGTTGCAGGTGAGATGGGGTTCAGTAGAGACAATGAAAATAAAAGTACAGTCAAACGTGTCTATGATAGCAACCAACCTCCCTATAGTGGCCACTAAATCTGATCCCCTGCAGAGAAAACAGCGTTAAGGAACCCGTCTATAGAGTCACCTGTCTACAGTGGCCACTTTTCTTGTTTCCCTTGGGTGGTCACTTTACACAGGTTTGACTTTACATATTTGTCATAACTATATATATATATATAAAACTAGCCATTTGTAACGGCAAGAAACGAATCACTGATCTGTTTTTTATTTGTTTTTATTTTTTGCGATAATAGCGAGCAATATGGTAAAGTTTGGCCTGACTATTGACTTTGTCTTGTACACATTTATTTTATTTGAAGGGCGCCCCTAGCAATTTAGCTTATAGTAAAAAACAAATTAATCTTACAGGACAATGCAATCCAGACAAATTGTTGTATGCACTATAAGACACTAAATATAATGAATAGTCTCTGAAAATTTGAGCACAATCGGTCAAGAAATAAGAAAACTATGGCTCTTTAAAAAGAGCCATGTATTTCTTCGAGTGACTCAAATTGGCAACGCACTCTGGCAAAGTTGTGGACAACTCCCCATACATTTTGTACACACAATTTCAGTTTTGTTCAATTTTCTCAAAATTTATGTTTACCCTTCGTTTGAGTTCAACATATGTTTTGTAGAATGCGTTTATACATAACATATTATCATGAGTTGGGGGAATGGAAAATGTGACTATGAAGAAAACTGTAAAAATGGGAACATTTGTGTACAAAACATATGGGGAGTTGTCCACACACTTATCAGAGTGCGTTGCCAATTTGAGTTCCCCATAGGAATAAATGGACATCTTCAAAGAGCCGTAGTTTTCTTGTTTCTTACCCGATTATGCTCTAACTTTCAGAGATTCTTCTTCTTGATCTCTATAAGGCTATGAAAGCAACATTTTGCTTGGGTTTCATTGCCCTTTAAGAAATAAAATATTGCGTACTGATAACTTAAAGTGGTGTCATACGTACCTTAATTTATATTTCAATGTTAATCATAAGAAGCCATTTATTGGGGGAACAATGAATGAGGGAGATTCAAACCAATATCTTTGCAAATTTCAATTTCGAAGGCTAGCCTTTGGAAACTATGTTCATATAAATTTTCATGCAAACCATAATGGCACCGGCCAATCAGCGGGTTCCGTTGTTGACCTATCAGGAACGCAATCGCTCATGCGAGATTGTGATGTTTGGAGCCACGGTAGAGCATAAAAGCCGAGTGTCTACATTCGATATTATCATTTGACAAAGTATTGCAGTAGCATACGAAACGTCGTGATCGTTTAGATTCCTAGTTTTACATTGCGAGACAAGCGAATATCATTAGCGATATTATTTCCGATACTATATCCGCAATGGATTATATATTTACTATTCATAATGGCACGTTCATACAAACATCTGTATGGGAGCATACCTTGTTAATGGTATAAAGACAAAAAGAATGTTGTTTATTTGTTAATGTATGATAGTTTTGACTGTGAATTATACATCCACAAATGTAACATTAAATTATCATCCTCATATATATTATAATCTGTCATCTAGTCTTCAAAGTCTACGAAACCTGTTATTCACAACTTGAAGGTAGGTATTTAGTGTACACATAGTTGTATACACACATTCAATGGTAGCCATGCTTATTAGTCAAACCACACGCATCAAATATTAAGTATATGATACACCTGAACACTGTCACAAGTATAATAATGAAACACCTGTATATAATCATGCACTACACCGTATATGTGTTACATTGCAGCATTCTCGTAGAGAAATTGCAATATCTCTATTTGTAATAGTTGCTTGTCAGTTATTTTGTATTGTTTTTAATTATACGCGTAGTCTATGGGAAAGATCAAGCGCTACAAGAATTACAATGCACTGCTACACACGAAAAATGTACGTCAGATTTTATACCAGACGGTTAAAATTCACTATAAATCATGAATACACTTAATTTTATAGAGAAATTATGCAGCAAGAGTAGCAATGCAATATATAGTGGCACATTCTGAACACTCCCTACAGAACATTGTAATAATTTGCAATCTTGTTGTAAAGACACCCAGTAATTTATATTTTTCATCCCCCCTTGTATATATTCACAAGTTGTAAAAGAAGTATTAGAAAACAAAGGAAAAATTGCTATTGGACAGGTTCACTGAACTCATGTTAGAACTTTGTTGGCACTATCACATTATCCCTTATTTGCACACAAATACACCCATAGTGATTAAAACTTGAAAATGTCAGATCTTCCAAGCACAAATTTACCCGTTAACGAATTATGATGCAGAAAATCTAAAAGTAGAAGTTGTATGCACCAGTCGAGTCTGCTTTATTTCAAATAATAGAAAGACAATCGACACGATTGCTCACATATTCTCATATCACAAAAACACATTGATCTAAAATCTCAAAAGAGAAAACGAAACTGATGATAGCATCATTAAACAAATCGTATATTTTGTGTTTTATTTTTGTAAATTTTATTTGTTTTTTTAAGTGGTTTATAAACTAAACTTCTTCATGGATCTGTTAATGGAGAAAGCTAGGACAATCAGTGATGCTGGTCGGAAACAACGTTCTGGGCAAGAGCATTCCTGACAGTAAAATAAAGCTGTCCAACTTCAAAACTAAAATTAGCATTATGATGTTATTAATTCATATAAATTTGCTTATTCTATGGAGAAAAAAAAGGAGGTGCTCATGCACACCAACGAGATCACCCGCATTCGCTTCTTCATGGATCTGTTGATGGAGATAAGGCGGCTGGTGATGCTGGTCGGTAACACCGGTCTTGTAAAGAGTGTCCTGCTTTGAGACCAGCTGGCCAACCTCAAAACTAAAATTATCATTATGATCTTATTAATTCATTTAAATTTGCTTATTCTATCTATAAAAAAAAGGCTGTGCTTGTGCACACCAACGAGACCACCCGTGTACGCTTCTTCATGGATCTGTTGATGGAGAGAGGGCGGCCGGTGATGCTGGTCGGTAACGCCGGTCTTGGAAAGAGCGTTCTGGTTGGAGACAAGCTGGCCAACCTCAATGAGGATAGTATGGTGGCCAACGTCCCCTTCAACTACTACACCACCTCGGAAATGTTGCAACGTGAGTACTACTTTTATACTATAACTTCTACATTATCACTGAATCTCATGCAAGGACTGATTGATAGATCTAAATAAAAATTCCTCTGTTATCGTTGTAAATCAAGAGTGAATTGACAGATCTTGATCAAATTTTGCTTAGTACAACATTATCATGACATCTCAAACTGATTGAAAGGTCGAAATCAAACTTACTACAAGTATTATCCTTAGGATCCTCGAGCTATAGTGAATTGACTAGAATCTGGGGTTAAGTCATGGGGCTTGTATATGCATAAGTAGTTTGTTGATTTGTGTTAGTATCATTTTGATTATTCTTATTGTACGATTATTATCACTGCCATCGTCATCATCATCATCATCATCATCATCATCATCATCATCATCATCATCATCATCATCATCGTCGTAGTCATCATCATCATCATCATCATCATCATCATCATCATCATCATCATCATCATCATCATCATCATCATCATCATCATCATCATCATCATCATCATCATCATCATCATCATCATCATCATCATCATCATCATCATCATCATCGTCGTAGTCATCATCATCATCATCATCGTCGTAATCAGCATCATCATCATCATCAGCATCGTCGTAGTCATCATCATCAACATCATTATTACTCTTTTCATAATTTGTTGCTTCCAGGTGTCCTTGAGAAGCCCCTGGAGAAGAAGGCTGGTAGGAACTATGGCCCACCGGGAACCAAGAAACTCATCTACTTCATTGATGACATGAACATGCCTGAGGTATGAAAGGCTTGCCCTCTACATTTTTATGCATATCGCAACAAGAATAAGGACTCTCCCTGTATTGTTATAGCTGCTAGCTGTGAACTATTCATTGATGATGTCTGAGGTATGAAAGGCTTGCCCTCTACATTTGTATGCCTATCGCAACAAGAATAATGGCTCTCCCTAATATTTTTTATAGCTGCTGTGAACCTATCATTGATGGCAACATGTCTGAGGAATGAAAGGCTTACCCTGTATATTTTAATGCCTCTACAACAAAGATAAGGGCTCTGTCTAATATTATTAAGCTGTTGTGAGCCATTCATTGAATGTGAACATGCCTGAAGGATGCAAGGCTTGCCATCTACATGTTGATGCCTAGTATCGCAACAAAACTAAGGAGTCTAATATTCTTAATAAGCTGTGCTGTGAACCATTGATTGGCATGTCTATAGTCTATATTTGAGTTTGACCTGTGTCTTGCCTTATGGACTATTATAAATATTGCTCACTATAGCATTTTTTGTTTTTTGTGTGTGTTTGTCATGCTGATCCCCCTAAGCCCTGTCCTAGGGAAATTGATGCAGGCAAGCTTGAAAGATTGAAAAATCGAATTCTTTAAAAATACAATGTTATCCCCTGCTACAGGTAGATGGCAGTGCGGTCCTTGAATCCCCCCCCCCCCCTCCCTCAAAAAAAAACAAGAGCCCCTGGAAATTCACATTTACTTCAATGGAAAAAACTAATAGTGCTATAGATTAATGCAGATGAATTCGATAAATATTCTGTACAAAAATAATACAATTTGATTGATTCCCCTGCTACAGGTTGATACCTACGGCACAGTGCAACCGCACACAATGATCCGTCAGCACATGGACTACAATCATTGGTATGACCGCCACAAGCTCAGTTTGAAGGAGATCCACAAATGCCAGTACGTCTCCTGCATGAACCCTACATCTGGTAGCTTCACCATCAACCCAAGGCTTCAGGTAAGATAATTATATAGTTAGCCAGTAAGAGAGTATTTGTTCGTTAGTTTGCTAGTCAGTTAGTCAGTCAGTCAGTCAGTTAGTTACTAACTTTGTTTGTTTGCTCTCTCGTTCATTCATTAATTTGTTTGTTCTTTCGTTAGTAGGTTGGTTGATTGGTAGTTAGCTAGTTGTTTATATCATGCATCCTTTAGATTCCCCATCAACCTAATGCTTCCGGTTATGTGGTCGGTTGTTAATGGGCTGTTAACCTCTCCCCTACTAGATTTTGCAATTTCCATAGAGGTAATACAGGACCTGTCATGTTCTCATAGGCAATGGATTAATGTCTTCTAGCCACATATCACACCAAGTATACAGAATGTGGGTGTTATTCTTTATGAATATGTAAGAAAGATGAGACTATAACAACTTGACACAGTCTTACAGTGTAGTGCATATGCTTGTCAAAATTAGTGACAGCTCATTGGAAATTTTAATGATGGGAGACCTGAACAGACTTGTCAATTTTTCTACCACATTTTTGTTTCTTTTTGCTCACCTTGCAGAGGCACTTCTGCGTGTTTGCGCTGAGTTTCCCTGGCCAGGATGCTCTGAACACCATCTACAGCAGTATCCTGAGCCAGCACTTGGCCAACATAGGCTGCACTACGGCCATGCAGAAGATGGCACCTACCGTGGTGTCTTGCACCCTTGACCTTCACAAGAAGGTGGCCCAGGCCTTCTTGCCCACCGCCATCAAGTTCCACTATGTCTTCAACCTCCGAGATCTCTCCAACATCTTCCAGGTAAATATTTGACTACTCTGCTAACCTTCATCCAGCCTTCTGCTATCCTGTCTCTTTCTAAATCTGTAACCAAGCGATCATTACCTTGCGCTTCCACAAGAAGGTTGCCCAGGCCTTCCTGTCCACCGCCATCAAGGTCCAACATCTTTCAGGAGAGGCACTACACCATTCTGCTACTACTTACCTTCAGCCGTCTCCTTTCCTCTTTCTTTCTGAATCTGTAACTGCCCACTAAACTAGCCATAACCTTATGCTTCCAGAAGAAGGTCGCCCGTGCCTCATGTGCCCACCACCATCAAGTTCCACTACGTCTTCAACCTCCCATGCATGACAATCTTTAAAATATCAACTCGATTGTCTCGTTTTTGTTCTACCACAGGGTCTGCTCTACTCTACATCTGACCTGCTGAAGAGCCCTCTGGACCTTGCCCGTCTGTGGATGCACGAAGTCACCAGGGTGTACGGAGACAAGATGATCAGCGACCAGGACATTGAGATGTTTGAGAAGCTGGTCTTTGACTACACCAAGAAATACTTTGAGGTATGCTTTGTAAAGGTCTATATTTGGTAATTGGAATCTGTATCATATGAGTTCTTGTCACATACTCCACAATACTTAACTTGTCAATCTGTTCTCCACTAGATTTTGCAGTCTCCATAGAGTTTACCCAAGACTTACCAGGTTCCAGTATAGGCAATGACTTAACCCCTTTCCTTCGAGATTCTGAAATCCCCATAGACTTTGTCTATAGCCCACTCTGTTCCTGTAAGCAACGGGTTAAAAAAACGGAATTAGACAGCCATGTGTACCCCTCCTCTCCCAATTGTCCTTTTACATTATCGAGTTAAACCATTTACACACAATTTTCTGTCTTCCGACAGGTCGGATTCTATTCGTATACTCAACAAGTTGGAATATTTACACACATTTGTTTTTGTTTACTTGTCTTTGACAGGATCTTGAAGACGAAGCTCTGAAGGCCAAACCCAACATCCACTGCCACTTTGCCACCGGTATCGGCGAGCCCAAGTACATGGCCATTGCTGGCTGGCAGGAACTCAACAAGATCCTGGTTGAAGCCCTGGACACCTACAACGAGATCAACGCTGTCATGAACCTGGTGCTCTTTGAGGATGCCATGCAGCATATGTAAGTCGGGGCTCAATGCTTGTAGCGCTTGCAAAGTTAAATTCCATGAATGGGGTAGTTTTGTTGCCAGATCGGGCAATTACATTCTCTGCTAACTATGAAAGGCAGATGTTATTTCGTACATGCAAATATCATCTAAAAGTAAACGGGCAAGTACATTTTCTGTTTGGGCAAGTAACATTCAACAAATTTGTATATTGACTGGCCAGTAGATACATCTTTTTATTGTGGAGTGCATAATCCACTTCCAGGGATTGCCCTTATCTGTAACCAGGGTGACAGTGGCCACCAGATATTGAATTTGGCTGCTAGAAATTCTTGTATCGACCACCAACAGACTAGGATCTACTACGCACAATTCTATGGTGGAAGTCTTATGTGTCACTGAAAGAATAACTGAAATGTTTGACTTTGCTCGTTGTCAAAGTTGTTGCATACAAATAACTGACATTTTTAATTCTCTTTGCCCCTAACCCCTCAGCTGCCGCATCAACCGTATCCTTGAGGCTCCTCGTGGCAATGCCCTGCTGGTTGGTGTGGGTGGCAGCGGGAAGCAGTCGCTGGCTCGTCTCGCCTCCTACATCAGCAGTCTGGAGGTGTTCCAGATCACCCTCCGGAAGGGATATGGCATTCCAGATCTCAAGGTACATAAGACATTATTCAAGTTGATGTAGCAGTAAAAAATAATAAGCAACAAATCAAGCAAAGCTGTAAAAACAACAACAAATGAAACAAACAAACAAAATTGACAAACTGGAGGTGTTCCAGATATTTATTTGGAAGGGATATGCCATTCCTGACCCAAATTATATCAGACATTATTTCAGTTGATGTAAAAAAAAAAACACACAACTGCAAATAACAAAGCTGTACAAACAACAACTAATCAAACAAACAAATCAACAAACTGGAGGTGTTGTAGATCACTCTCAGGAAGGGATATGCCATTCCTGATCTCAGTTTATTCCAGTTGATAAAGCAGTTCAAAACAAAAGAAACCAACCAAACAAACAAACAAAAAATCTACAAACAAACTAGATTTTGTAATTTAGCCCGGAAATGCCCCAAAAGACCGTAATGGCAGTTGATACAAGTAAATAATCATAATTATTCATGGGTCTTTATACAAACAGATTTCACGAAAAGTATCAGAGTGTACCTCCAAATAAAGCCACAAACATATCTTTGCTTCAATAATATCACTGCTGTTGCATTCCTCTTTTTGGCTATTGCTCTTTACATGGAAGCTTGATCTAGCCACAGATTGTAATGTCATATGTTGCACTGCTAATTTCCACTCATTACCTTTCACATTGTAGATCGATCTAGCCGCCGTGTGCCTGAAGGCAGGCCTAAAGAACATCGGGACAACGTTCCTGATGACCGACGCCCAGGTGTCCGACGAGAAGTTCCTGGTCCTGATCAACGACCTGCTGGCCTCGGGCGAGATCCCGGACCTGTTCGCCGATGACGAGGTGGAGAACATCATCAGCGGCTGTCGCAATGAGGTAAAGGGCCAGGGACTGCAGGACACCAGGGAGAACTGCTGGAAGTTCTTCATCGACAGAGTCAGGAGGCAACTCAAGGTAACTAGCCCAAGTCATTTTTCTACTGCCCATTCAGGGCAAGTCACAGATCATCAGTTTTCAAATTGTACTTGCCCCAAAAGAAAATTTACCTGCCATTTATCCAGATGTAAAGCGGGTGCTAGGTTGGAATTATAGGTGTGTTTGTAAATCACTTGAAGTCTGAAAAACAATTCATTCATACTTGATGCTCTTGACCCAAGTGAGAGAAGGGTGATAGGTAGCAGTTAGATGTGTTTGTAAAGCATATTTGCACTTGTAACAGACTGTGCAGCTACTGGAGTGGTAAATGTGCTTATCATACACATGCAGATTGATTGAGGGTGCATGCGTATCTGATGATGGGGGGGGGGGGGTTATAATAATACAGCGATTCGGACATTGATATTGATGAATATGTTGCAATTAATAAATATGCCTTATTATGTTTTTTCCCCTCTGCAGACTGTACTTTGCTTCTCACCCGTTGGCACCGCTCTGCGTGTCAGGAGCCGTAAGTTCCCTGCGGTTGTCAACTGCACCTGCATCGATTGGTTCCATGAGTGGCCCCAGGAAGCCTTGATCTCCGTCAGTCTACGGTTCCTGGATGACATTGAGCTCCTCAAGGTGAGTAACATGAGATTCAATTTAAGCTAAAATGAGGTCTTGGACCCATCATCTAGAACTTGTCGAATTCCCTCCAATGGTCGTCTGTGCCTGCATCGATTAGCCCCAGGAACACCTGGTCTCCGTTTGTCATCGGCTCCTGGATGACATTGATTAATTGCATTGTTTATGAATACCACTGTAACCCATTGCAAAGTGTTGCGGACATCTGTTTAATATCCAGCAACGGACCAAAACATATAACCCTGTGTTGTTCTTTGTGTGGTGGTACCCCTTGAATACTTGATCTAATTCGAATTAGGGTTGGCAGGGTCATTCCGCTCAATTTTACGCTCTATTTTCTTTACAGGGTGACATCAAAGGGTCTGTTGCGGAGTTCATGTCCTACGTGCACATCAGCGTGAACGAGACGAGTAAGCAGTACCTGACCAATGAGCGCCGCTACAACTACACAACGCCAAAGAGTTTCCTGGAACAGATCAAGCTCTATGAGGCACTGCTCGCGCTCAAGTCCAAGGAGCTGACCGCCAAGATGGAGCGTCTGGAGAATGGTCTGACCAAGCTGCAGAGCACCGCCCAACAGGTGCGTGGCTAAATTCACTTCTATTTAAAGGGAATCGAAACCCTGGAATTTTCGCTGCCCATTACTAATAATTGGAGAATGCCTGTCACTTATAGTCGTATATTTCCTATTGGGTATCGTTAATAATAGATATTTTCAATGTTACCCCCCAGATTTAGAAAATATAAATATTGATGGTGTAGAAATATCTAGAATACAGAATATGAAATTGCTTGACCCTGCTATATTTAATAATGTATGTTGTATACCTGTTGTATAAGTTGTATGTTTCACATCAGTTTGAAAATTATAAATTTAACATACTTCTCTCGACCGTCAAATCTCATGAAATATTGTTTTTGTGAAGTTGCATTGTAAGGTTAGCAGTAATCGAGATACATCTTGATTTAATTTATAAATGTAGGGCGGGAGTTTTGGGCAGTTTCGAGACTCACAGGTAAAATGCATTCACAAACGTGAATACGTGATGTGTCTTCCCCCTAGGTGGACGACCTGAAAGCCAAGCTTGCGTCGCAGGAGGTGGAACTGGCCCAGAAGAACGAAGATGCCGACAAGCTTATCCAGGTGGTGGGCGTGGAAACGGAGAAGGTGTCCAAGGAGAAGGCCATCGCCGACGACGAGGAGAAGAAGGTTGCCGTGATCAACGACGAGGTGTCGAAGAAGGCCAGGGATTGTGAGGCGGATCTGGCGAAGGCTGAGCCGGCTCTCCTGGCCGCGCAAGAGGCTCTCAACACCCTCAACAAGGTATGACACACGGTAGCTGTAGAATCAGATTTGTGGCAGGACAATGAGAAAAGGGTATGGTGTTATTAACAAGAAGGTTGTGATGATCAACTTTGAGGTGTCAAAGAAGGCCAGAGGGGTGTTTCACGAAGATTCTAAGTTGAACTTAACTCTAAGTTGGAGATAACAATATGGAAAGTCATTTGTAGCCTTGTAATAAAACATATTCAAATGCAAAAAAGGTACAAGCTTTTGAAACTTCCAACAAAAATCTAAATAAATAACTCCAAGGCTCCTTGATATTATAAATATTACTGCTCTCAATCAAAATGTATGCCTTTTAAAAGCACTGTTCAAACAATTTTACAAAGAAACTAACCGCTTTCCATAATAGGTAGGTCCATCTTAGAGTTAGGTTCAACTTTTAATCCTTGTGAAACACACCCCAGGGATTGTGGGGCGGATCTGGCATATGACACACAGTACAGAGCTTGCCCTTGGCATTTTTTTCTGGTGACCTGCAGGGCCAATTAATCCTGAGTTTCAGATGGCCAAAATGTTGCATCAATTTAACATCAACATCATTTTCCTGATCTTAATAATTGAATTTCGAATTCCACCACACCATGCTGTTTATTTTTTTAAAATGTATTTTGTCCAAAGTAATCATGGAATTTATGAAGTAATTGTGTCCAAAATATCAGCCCCACTTGTCGCAGCTGTCTTGGCACGATTAATATAATTGTATGTCAGGTGTAAAGAGACGTTAACATATTATGCGCTATAGAAGTAAACATTATTTTTACTTGTACTATTCTCCATCAGAACAACCTGACTTAATTTAAGTCCTTTGGCTCACCGCCCTCTGCCATACTGAAGGTGGCTGCTGTCATGATGGTGCTCCTTGCACCCAACGGTGGCTGCTGTAATAATAATAACATGTATAAATAGCTATATGTTCAGTTGTGTTACTTGTCATTTACCCTACTAGATTCACTTGCTCAGCACCATTCGACTCACATTCCACATGTGAAATAATTGTTTCCAAAAATGTCTTCCCCATTAATCAGAACAACCTGACAGAGTTGAAGTCCTTCGGTTCCCCGCCGTCTGCCGTACTGATGGTGGCTGCCGCCGTGATGGTGCTCCTCGCTCCCAATGGGAAGATCCCCAAGGACAGGAGCTGGAAGGCTGCCAAGGTCGTCATGGGAAAGGTACGTCACCATAAACCAGGTTTTTTGTTGTTGGCATTATGCAATGCTAGAAATGAACTTGATTGCCTTGCGGCCCAGTTGGGCAAGTAAAAAGAAGATTGTTCAGATTGTTGTTGGTGGCCCGAAGCTAAATTTAGTGGCCCCGCGCCAGCAGGCCTGTGCTAATTTCAAGCACTGTGTTGTGGAGATGATGTGGCACGGTCGGATATATAAGTGCTTGACGCGAGCAATAGATGCCCTGGCATTTGTGTCCTTCAGCAAGGCATTCAATGCACATTGCTGCTCTACCCAGGAATATAAATGGGTAAGTGGTCTGGTGATAATCAGTCGGTATAGCGCCTTATAGTACAGCAGATGATCGCTTCGGATTTGCTACTATAGGTTTTATCTCCGCACTTTTGCATATATATAGGTGGATGCCTTCCTTGACGCGCTGATCAACTACGACAAGGAGAACATCCACGAGAACTGCCAGAAGGCAATCAAGGAGTACCTGGCCGACCCCGAGTTTGATGCCGACTACATCAAGGCAAAGTCGCAGGCCGCCGGCGGTCTGTGCTCCTGGGTCATCAACATCGTCAAGTTCTACAACGTCTACTGCGACGTCGAGCCCAAGAGACTCGCGCTGCAGAAGGCGAACGAGGAGCTGAAGGCTGCCCAGGATAAGCTGACCATCATCAAGGCTAAGATTGCCGTAAGTTGTCTCATAAAAACGTTTTTTTTTTCTATAGTGCATTTCATTACTGTATCATCGACATCAAGTTCTACAAAGTCTACTGCGACGTCCAGCCCAAGGCTAAGATTGCCGTATGTTGTCTTATAGTAATATTACTTAGAGCTGTTTCTATGCTTCCGGCAACGTAGTGGTCGGAGGCATTATGTTTTCAGGTTTTCTGTCCGTCCGTCCCGTTTTTGTTCTTGCGATATCTTGAGAAGCAGTTGAAGGATCACTTTCAAACTTGGTATGGGTGTACATAATAGGGTGACTATATGTGGGGGGAAGTTCAAATGTCAGCATGGAGTAAAAAAAGGGACTTTCTCACCTTGGCCAATAGCGATTGAATATTTTTCCTTCTTTGTTCCGTATGACTTCATGTTTCATAGGAGCTAGTTGCCAATCTTACAGAGTTGACGGCTGCCTTCGAAAATGCCACATCGGAGAAGATGTAATATCAGCACAGAGTCGAGAGAACTTTGCACATCCACACCCTGGCTACTAGGCCGTTATCACTGGATAACCTCTTGTTTTCTTTGTTCCATGTGTCTTTCATAGGAGCTGGATGCCAACCTTGCGGAGTTGACAGTTGCCTTCAAGACTGCCTCAGCAGAGATGCTCATATGTCAGCAGGGAGTCAAGAGTACTATGAACACCCTGGCTTCTGTTCCATTATCACTTGATAACCTCTGTTTTCTTTTTTCCATACATGTCTTTTGTAGGAGCTGGATGCCAACCTTGCTGAGTTGACGGCTGCCTTCGAGAAGGCCACAGCAGACAAGCTGAAGTGTCAGCAGGAGGCTGAGAGCACAGCTATGACCATCACCCTGGCCAACAGGCTGGTCGGTGGACTCGCCTCAGAGAATGTCCGTTGGGGCGAAGCCGTGGCCAATTTCAAAATTCAGGAGAAGACCTTGCGTGAGTTTTGCGATATTGATGATTTTCACTTTATTTCTTTGTTGTGTAGTTTAACCAAAGGAAGTGTTAGATTTACATTGCTTCTTGACAAATATCCAGTACTGTATCGACACTAGCACAATTGTCAGATTGCCAAGGGCAAGTAAAATTTCATAAATGGTCTTGTTTGATTGCCCGAGTGGGCAACTGACATTTCTGATAACTGCAAGAGTAAAATTTAACTCCTTATTTGTGAATATCATTTATAAGTAAGTGGGCAAGTTAATTTTTGGTTTAAGCAAGTACGATATGGACAGGTACAATTTAGACATTTATGATTTTACTTGCTTAAGAGGCTATCATGCTATAGTACAGAAAACAGTAAGGAGGCTTTTCAGATATTAATGGTTATCATTTTATTTGTGAAGTTTATTTCATAACCGAAGGAAGTGTTAGCTTCACATCACATACCGTAGGTGCTGGAGAACCCGGACGGGGGGAGAACCCGGCCAAAAAATGGACAGGGCTACCTTTGAAATTAGATTTGCCGATAATGCACTGAACATGCGACTCGAAACTTATATCAAACGATTTATCTGCATATTGCTCATAAAATACATGTATATTGCTGTTCTGTGGTCCTCCTGGTTATCCAGAAAATCGCTTGAAAGTCGGTCTTTAAACTCCAACATTTGTTATTTTTTATTTTATTCACGATAATTTGAGATTACAATTTTTATAATCTTTATTCTCGCTTTTGTAAATCTACGCTCAGTAGTTCATTTCGGTAGAAACTTACACCAATTGGACCGTAATATCGCGGTGCCTTCGCTGATAAAAAATTATCGCTCAACGGCAAAGCGGGTTTCCGCACGGCGCGATTTCATGCACGAAGGTTCAATTTATCGCAGTGCAGGAGAACCCGGACACCGCGCACGGTGTGTGTACAAAGTCAATGACGCACTGTGCTATCTGTGTTGTGTGTGACTGTCCGGGTTCTCCAGCAACTACGGTACTACAATTCAATTTAACCTCGCACATTATAACGTACTATATCTACTCCCCAGTGAGCATAGCATAATCCGTCAACATCCCACTGTAAATGCAAATCATTTTATTTGTGAAGTTTATTTCATAACCGAAGGAAGTGTTCGCTTCACATCACATACTACAATTCAATTTAACCTCGCACATTATAACGTACTATATCTACTCCCCAGTGAGCATAGCATAATCTGTCAACATCCCACTGTAAATGCAAATCATGTTTAAAAAATGAGTAATTTTAAGCACTTAATCACATTCTGTAGAGTATGAATCTTGGAAAACTGTAAATCGATTTGCTAATTGTAATTAAGCTGTTCAAGAATGTCCATTTGGGGCCAGATTGTGTCCATAATGTTTTCAAGCGAGGGCTCCCTGTACCTGCCATAAATTTCCTCGTAAAATAAAACAGACCAGAAATATATAATATAAATCAAAACTGAGCAAAGGAAATTGGGATCTGGAGGGCTGGGGTTCAATTCCGGTCAAAACCCAATTTTCTTTTCTAATATTTTTCATTTCTTTGAGATGTAACAATTTCTTCCGTACTTTTATGTCACCACAGCTGGAGATGTGCTCCTGATTACAGCCTTTGTGTCGTACATGGGCTGCTTCACCAAGCAATACCGACTGGATCTGCAAGACCGCATGTGGCTGCCTTACCTCAAAACACAAAAGGTCAGTACATAGCAATGCTAAAAATTAACTTTTTTTTCACCTTGTGGCTCAGTCGGGTAAGGAAGAAAATAGATATTTCAAATTCTAGTGTCCTGAAACCTGAATCTGTTGGCAGAACCAACTTATGTTATATTTGGTTGCCCAAAGTCAGTTGTAAGATGTGGTCAAGGTTCAAACCGGAGATCGCTTGTGCCTGAATCGGATGCTCTTGTCATAAATTTCTCCTTCAAATTTCACAACTCCTCTCATTCAGCTTCTGATTGTGGAAGAAACAATATTTTTCAAGAGTTTTGCTTTTCTTTAGAATCATGCAGTTTACCCAGTCCATTTAAGTGTTAATTCTTAGAACCTAGCTCTTACCTTTTGTCTTTTGTAATCTAACAGCCTCTAAAAACCCTTTTGTCTGTTTTTATTCCAACAGAACCCGATCCCAATCACGGAGGGCCTGGACCCGCTCAGCCTGCTGACCGATGATGCCAGTATCGCCAGCTGGAACAACGAGGGTCTGCCCAGCGACCGCATGTCCACCGAGAACGCCACCATCCTGTCTAACTGCCAGCGCTGGCCGCTCATGATCGACCCCCAGCTGCAGGGCATCAAGTGGATCAAGAGGAAGTACGGGGATGACCTGCGAATCATCCGCATTGGTCAGCGCGGCTACCTGGACGTGATAGAGAATGCCATCTCGGCCGGGGACACCGTGCTCATCGAAAACATGGATGAGTCCGTCGACCCCGTGCTAGACCCCGTCCTGGGGCGGAACACCATCAAGAAGGGAAGGTAGGGCCTGAATGCTAGATGATCTATGAAAATCAGAAATCTAGGCTCGTTTAGAACTAGTCACAAAAATGCTCTTTGCTATTAAATTAGTGTATGAAAATTGCTTTTGTAATCCAATTCATTTTGAATTTGGTATGAAATGTACTTAATGTATTTTGATGAAATATATAACGTAAGTCGTTAGACATTATTGCAAGTGTTAAATGCTGTTGGGTGGTTTGGTTCCACTCAGGTACATCAAGATTGGTGACAAAGAAGTGGAATACAATGCAGAGTTCCGCCTGATCCTGCACACCAAGCTGGGCAACCCTCACTACAAGCCAGAGATGCAGGCCCAGACCACCCTTATCAACTTCACTGTGACCAGGGACGGTCTGGAAGACCAGGTCCTGGCGACTGTTGTCGCTCAGGAGAGACCCGATCTTGAGACACTCAAGGTATGTGCTTTTTTGGGTTATCCATATATTCGTAGCAATGATCCGATGTTTTTTATCTCCTGTTGGATCACATGCAAATATTCTCAATGGCTTCATTAATTTATAGAGAACACTAAGGAGCCTGAAAATTATAACAACATCCTGTCAGACTTTATTTCTGTGTTTTACTGAACCGTATATCTTACAGATATTTCTTTTTGTTTGTTTTTCTTCCAAAATTTCTTCCCTAGCTTGACCTGACCAAGCAGCAGAACGACTTCAAGATCATCCTCAAGGAGCTTGAAGACAACCTCCTGTCCAGGCTGTCATCCGCCGAGGGCAACTTCCTCGGAGACACGGCCCTCGTGGAGAACCTGGAGACGACCAAGCGAACCGCCGCTGAGATCTCTGTGAAGGTGGAGGAGGCCAAGATTACTGAGGTGAAGATCAACGAGGCAAGGGAGCTGTATCGGCCGGCCGCCGCCAGGGCGTCGCTGCTCTACTTCATCCTCAACGATCTCAACAAGATCAACCCCATCTACCAGTTCTCTCTCAAGGTTAGTTAATTGAATAGCAGTAGTCGTCCTATTGTAAAGATGATGAAATGATTGGTGATGATGGTGATGGTATCAATGATGATGATGATGATGGTCATGGTAACAGCAATGATGATGGTGATGGTGATGATGGTGATGGTGATGATGGTGATGATGATAATGATGATGATGGTCATGGTAACAGCAATGATGATTGTAATGATGGTGATGACAACAATGACAATGATGATGATGGTCATGGTGTTGGTAAGGATGACGGTGACAATGATGATGATGGTGATAATTGACTACAATTATACTTTCTCTTAATTTTTCCAACCGTTTCCAAATGTTTATTTTGCAGGCCTTCAACACGGTGTTCTCTCTGTCCATCTCCAGAGCCGAGCCGTCCGAGGAGGTGAAGGAGCGTGTGATGAACCTGATTGACTGCATCACTTACTCCGTCTTCATCTACACAACCAGGGGTCTCTTTGAGGCTGACAAACTCATCTTTACAACACAGGTTGCATTCCAGGTGAGGCAATTATCAGATATTAAAATGATTAGCACTTTGTAGTCGTAACGACGAAAATTAATGTTGATGATGGTGAGGTTGATGATAATGATGATGATGGTGGTGGTAGTGATAAGAAGAAGATGATGATGATGATGATGATGATGATGATGATGATGATGATGATGGTGATGGTGGTGATGATGATGATGATGATGATGATGATGATGATGAAATTGATGGTGATAGTGACAAAAATAGCAATATCGGTAATGTTATGAAGATTCCCAATTGTTTGCACAGCTCATAGATTTGTGTATGGAATATTGTCTAATTGTTGATTTGTTTTGTTTTGAACAGGTGTTGCTGATGAAGAAGGAGATTGCCCAGCACGAGCTGGACTTCCTGCTGCGTTTCCCCATCCAAGTTGGTGTGTCCAGCCCGGTGGACTTCCTCTCTGACGTAGCCTGGGGAGCTATCAAGGTAAACAAATACTTCTTCTAAAACAGGGCTCTCCCATAAAGTGATCCCACACCCGAAAATGATATAAAAGTGATTCCTTTTCGTATTTTATTCCACCAGTAACTGTAGAAATATGTGTCTAAACAAAATATTCAAACTTTATTCAGCATTATTTTCATCACAAACTTTATAATCGAATCTACTGCAAACAAACATTTATGGGTCTGCAGAACACACTAGTTCATTTGTCATACAGATTCCTAGTTCTAAACAATAAATATATAGTATTCTTCTTAAGAAAGAATGTATGAAAGAATTGCACTTCTTTTAGTCCCATTTTGTCAAATCAACATTGGGATGTATGCATTATCAATTTGTCTATTTGTGAGCATCAAACAATTTCCTTTAATTCTGATTTGTTTTTTTAAACAATTAGTCCCTCTCCGCCATGGAGGACTTCCGCAATCTCGACCGTGACATCGAGGGCTCGGCCAAGCGCTGGAAGAAGTTTGTGGAGAGTGAGTGTCCGGAGAAGGAAAAGTTCCCGCAGGAATGGAAGAACAAGTCTGCGCTGCAGAAGCTGTGCATGATGCGAGCCCTGCGTGCCGACCGTATGAGCTACGCTGTCAGGTAATTACCATGGTGGGGCCATTGTGGTGGTGGTGATGATGATGATCAAAGTCCATTTTGATGATGGTGGTGGTGGTGATATATAATCCCGATCATGAAAATAACGATAGTTGAGGTTGATGATAATGGTAATGTTGATTATCATAGTTATGATAATGATAACGATGACGCCAACACAATGATGATAATTCAAATGGATTGAGATTATATTTTTGTTTTGCCAATGGTTATGAAGATAAAAAATAGTTGTGATGATGGAAATTATGATTATAACAGGAGTTATTGCAAAAAACAAATATATGGACAAAATTTATTTTAAAAATCTATTTGTTCTCTCTCTCCCCTTCCAATGATCTCCATCTGTGCAGGAACTTCATTGAGGAGAAGCTGGGCTCCAAGTACGTTGAAGGTCGACAGGTCGAGTTCGCCAAGTCGTACGAGGAGACCGACCCGGCCACGCCCGTGTTCTTCATCCTCTCGCCGGGAGTCGACCCGCTGAAGGATGTGGAGGCGCTGGGCAAGAAGCTGGGCTTCACCTTCGACAACAACAACTTCCACAACGTGTCGCTGGGCCAGGGCCAGGAGATCGTGGCAGAGCAGTGCATGGACCTGGCCGCCAAGGAGGGACACTGGGTTATCTTGCAGGTACGTAGGGAAAGTTGAATGCACAATGTGGATACGATCAAACATCAATAAGGGCATGCACATGGCTCATTATGATTGTGTTGTTTTATTATAAGAACCATTTGACAGATTTACATCAAACGCAGTACAAGTAAGCACTTACCAAATTGCCTATCCAAACTTTGCATATTATTGATGAATTCTGAGGAAATTGCAATATTAATAAGGGATGGGAACATGAGGTGAATGATTTGATTCAATTTTGGGGAATGTCAAAGGTCACCTTGTGAGACAAAAAGACAAATTTGACTGCACATTCACATTGCTTTTTCATTTTTTTTATTAATTACAGGCATTATTATTTTTCTATGGTTTAATCGCTCTATTCCATTTCTTAGCGGCAAATATAATTTAGATTATTTGTCTTTGTTAATTATTGTAGAATATTCACTTGGTGGCCAAGTGGCTGAGCACCCTGGAGAAGAAGCTAGAGCAGTACAGTCTGGGCAGCCACACGAGCTACCGCGTCTACATGAGCGCTGAGCCAGCCGGAACCCCAGAATCACATATCATTCCTCAAGGTAATTTGAGCTTTGCATGTGATACACTTTGTTATTCACCAAATAGATTACAAAAATCCACATAATTGGAAATGGTATAGCAATGTCTCTATCGATGGAGTAATAGCTAGAGCAGTATAGCCTGGGCAGCCACAAGAGCTACCGTGCATGTCTACATGAGTGCAGATCACCAGCATTTTTGCCGACCTGCACAAAGCTCTTAAACCAGGACACTGTAGATGTACTTGCACACTTCATGTTATTAAGCCATGTACTTGTAGTGCTGCAGATAATATAATCCAAAATATTTTGTGTGACAATTTCCGTCCTTTCTTTCAGGTATCCTGGAGTCGTCCATCAAGATCACCAACGAGCCGCCGACCGGCATGTTTGCCAACCTGCACAAGGCGCTGTTCAACTTCAACCAGGACACGCTGGAGATGTGCGCCCGCGAGGCGGAGTTCAAGGTCATTCTCTTCTCCCTCTGCTACTTCCACGCCGTCGTGTCGGAGAGGCAGAAGTTCGGCCCCCAGGGCTGGAACCGCTCGTACCCCTTCAACACCGGCGACCTCACCATCTCCGTCAACGTGCTGTACAACTACCTGGAGGCTAATTCTAAGGTACCCTTACATTTTCCTGTTGGATATATATTTAATTGTTTTCTAATTGATTTTTGTGACTGGATATAGCAAAACCCTGCACTTGTCGTTAATTCATGTTTTGAAGAAATTGGCATTGCAAGCTAGTTCACATAATGTGTGTAAAATACTTATGTTTGTAAAATTGAAACACTCGTATCTTTGCCAAATAATATCCAATATTTCAGGAGATATTTAAGCTTATGATGAGGCCTTTCTCATGGTTTGAAAATCCAAATTTTGATGTGTACTAACAAGTGCAGGGCTTTGATTTATCCAAGTCACATTTGTGTTTTTTTATGCTGATGCCTTTTTTTCACAATTTTCTTTATTCAAGTTTGAAAGAGCAATGATGAAAATTACATGCATTATACAAAAATAATTATGTAATGTTTTTTTTAACATGAAAGTTGTTGTTTATTATCCCCAAATATTAGTATCCAAATTAATATCAAACTATAACCATCTAACTAACTTACTGACTACATAACTAGATGACTACATATCTAAATAAAGAAATAGATCAATAAATTAGTTGATAAATAAATCGCTAAACAAACAAATTTCCCTCTTTCTTTTCTCTGTGTGTTCCAGGTGCCATGGCAGGATCTGCGATACCTGTTTGGCGAGATCATGTACGGAGGTCACATCACAGACGACTGGGACAGGAGGCTATGCAGAACATACCTGGAGGAGTATATGGCACCAGAAATGGTAAGATATATTCACAGTGTGTTAAGTCCAGGGCTTGACACTACCACTTGCCCTATTGCCCGGGGCAAGTAAAAATTGATGTTGAGCAAGTAAAATTTCACAAATGGCCTAGTTTGGTTGTCCAATCGGGCAACTAAATTATTGGTCAACTACAAGATAATGATATACAAACTTTTGACTACGTTACAAGAGCTGCCCCACATTTACCTTATCGCATGGCCCGCATCCAAACAATTTATCCTTCATTTCATTTCTTATTTTGTTGTAAAAGAGTATGCTTGAAAGTGGAACATAGATCCTGGTTTTGCCCTTGAGACCAATTCGTGACTACTAAGGCGCATTGATAAGATTCCATCCCCAACCTTCCTCTATGTTGTACTGCATCATTTAATATTGTTGCATTTTATGAAATCCTAATTAAATATTCTTGAATTTACCCTTTACAGCTTGATGGAGAGTTGTACCTAGCTCCCGGTTTCCCCGTGCCACCCAACTCCGACTACAAGGGCTACCACTCGTACATCGATGAGGTGCTACCCCCGGAGCCACCCATTTCTACAACCTACGACCAAACAATTTTATCCTTATTTTATCTCATTAAATAATGTAAAACTATCTTTTCTGTTGTTATACAGCTTGATGGAGAGTTGTACCTAGCTCCCGGTTTCCCTGTGCCACCCAACTCTGACTACAAGGGTTACCACACGTACATCGATGAGGTGATACCCCCAGAGTCACCCTACCTCTATGGACTGCATCCCAACGCCGAGATCGACTTCCTCACCACGGAATCCGACAACCTGTTCAAGATCGTGTTGGAGCTGCAGCCCAGAGATGCTGGTGGCGGAGGCGGTGGCGGATCCAGTCGGGAGGAGAAGGTCAGTTTTATTAGAGTTGTTCGTTTTTATTTGAATAGTAATTTCTACTATTATGGCCAATTGTTATTGTTTTTATTTTCATGGATATAAATTAGATGATGATTATGATGTCGAATGACGATAACGAGGACGAGGACGATGAAGAAAACAATGGCGACGATGAAGAAGATAATCATTGTGATGTCAGATGGTGATGATGATAAGAATGATGAATCAAATTTTATTTTTGATTATTGATGCTAGAGACGCTGATGATGATGATGGTATTGTGAATGATGGTGATGGCAATGCTATCATTACTGATTAATGAGATGGTGACAATTGTGCAGCAGAATAATAACGTCAGTCCCCACTTCCTTTTCCCCCTCCACAGATCAAGGCCCTGCTGGACGAGATCCTGGAGAAGCTTCCCGAAGAGTTCAACATGATGGAGATCATGGGCAAGGTGGAGGATCGCACGCCCTACGTCGTCGTTGCTTTCCAGGAGTGTGAACGCATGAACACGCTCACCTCCGAGCTCAGACGCTCACTCAAAGAGCTCGACTTGGGTCTCAAGGTTAGTACATGATCTTCAATTATTGGTTTTCATTTTCTGCCTCTGCTACAAAGTATCAAGTGGCATAGGACACCGTATGTCGTCGCTTTCAAGGATTGTGAGAATGTGCATCATGCTCACCTACGGCTACGAGATCAAACACTCAAAGAGCTCGACTTGGGTCTAAGGGGCATTGTGTTTACAGGTTTTCAAACTGTCCCTCTGCTGGAAGCTCTTATCTGCCCTGCAGTGTGAGCCATCAATAAAAATTTATGTAGCCTTTGAACAAAAACACTTTCCAAGAGTGTGAGCCCATGAACACGCTCACCTCAGAGATAAGACTCATCCGAAGAGCTGGACATGGGGTCTCAACGTCATAGTACATGGCTCTGGTACAATAAGACTGTCCAATTCTTATTAAAGGGAAATTCTAATATGGACAATCAATGGCTCTATAGCCTTTAAACAATAATTTGCTAGAGATCTACGTAACTGAGGAAATTATAATGTGGTAAAGATGAAACTATGAAATATGTAGCAGATGAAAATTGTGAAACTACCATGTGTTTAATATGTAAATGATTATTCAAGGTATACATGTTATGAAATGGGAGGTAGTAATCCTTTCTGTTCTTCTCTCTTAGGGTGAGCTGACCATCACCACAGACATGGAGGAGCTGAGCAACGCTCTGTTCCTGGACCAAATCCCCCCAACCTGGGTGAAGCGAGCCTATCCGTCGCTCCACGGCCTAGGGTTATGGTATGCTGACCTGCTGATCCGTATCAAGGAGCTGGAGCAGTGGACGGCCGACTTTGCTCTTCCGGTCGTGGTCTGGCTCGGAGGCTTCTTCAACCCCCAGAGCTTCCTGACGGCCATCATGCAGTCCATGGCGCGCAAGAACGAGTGGCCGCTGGACAAGATGTGCCTGCAGTGCGACGTCACCAAGAAGAACAAGGAGGACTTCAGCAGCGCGCCTCGGGAGGGCTCGTACGTGCACGGCCTGTACATGGAGGGCGCACGCTGGGACACGCAGTCCAACATGATCGCGGACGCGCGCCTCAAGGAGCTGGCGCCCGCCATGCCCGTCATCTTCATCCGCGCCATTCCCGTCGACAAGCAGGACACGCGCAACATCTACGAGTGCCCTGTCTACAAGACCAAGCAACGTGGTCCCACCTTCGTCTGGACCTTCAACCTCAAGTCCAAGGAGAAGCCCGCTAAGTGGACCCTGGCTGGTGTGGCCCTGCTTCTGCAGGTCTAAGTCTAGCCAGGGTTTTTGTCTTATTCTTGGACTTAGTCTTGTTCCAGGGATGACATGTGGCCCTGCTGCTAGTGGTTGAATGACAAGTCCAATGTTGTAGGACTACATCAAGGACTCAGTCTTGTTTTAGGACCAGTGAGATTCTATTGAGACGGCTTGATGAGGGCTGTGTAAGCCCAAAGTGTATCTAACTTTAGGAAAGAACAGGGGTTATTAAAGATAGAGTATGATGTAAAATATTGTTAGCTGAGTAAACTATAGCTGAGAAATATATGCTCATTTGTTATTATTATGGAGACAAGAGGTGATGTTGGATGAATGAGTAAACATTCAGGGAGAGTAAAGGGGATTATATTTTGTTGATGTAATCCTTATATCAACAGAGAACTGGTGGGTAAATAGAATTGCACCACAATATTGCAGTTTGTTAAACCGCTTCTGATATTTATAAACTTGAAATTGATGTGATGTAAAGTCATAGATTCATTTAATTGCCCAAAAATAGTTTGACTAAGGATTGCATACAGCAATCAATACTAGAATATATAAAGCACTTGCACAATTGCAGTTTGTTTCCTTGCAAAGGTTTTGAATTTGCAGTTTGATAATGGAAGTGGTTTGTATCTAGAAATTAACTATAGAAATAGGAGTGGGTATGGTAGTTTCAATTACAAATGCACAAGTGCAAAAATTGGGATATATTTCGGCTATGACGTTCATGGATAATTGAGAAAAAAAATGATAAGCGTTTGTGATTAATGTAACCTAGTTCATTATGCATGATTCATTTATTTTAAATGGTCTTGATATTCAACAAAGTCAAACTTTCCGTCCAAAAGTATTTAACACCTTGATGAAATTATGCCATGATTAACTGCCTCTTCAATGAATTTGCATTACTACTCGTTTGTTCTTCAGTAAAACCTTGATATTTGGGCGATAACTACTTAAATAATTGAAATGCTCTTATAGAGTAAAGATATTTCTATGCAGTTACGCTACTGTATTAGTGTAACATGTTGACATTTTCTTCCGAGAAAAGAATGGATGCTCTGCAATTGCATAGAGCGTCCATTATTTATGTCATGCATGCTCATCCCATGGGCATGTTTCGAAGAGAATGCCAACATGTTTCTTGTTAAAAACTAAATGTACAACTTTTGTTCAGGATTAATTCCTCTTTAATGTATAAATTATATTTAATTGTTCCATGTCAGTTTTGTTTCATGAAATCTTTGTGTGGAGAGTGTTGTATTATTCAAAGGAATATAGTATTATGTAAATGTATAGAGTATTTGAATGTTCAATAAAAATTGATATATATATATATATATATTTATGTTTCCAACAACAGCACATATCCAACTTTTCATAGCAAGTTTGGAATTAATATGTCTTCTATTCTGAAAAAGAAAAGGAAAAAACAATTCCACATTCACTTGAAATATTTCCTACTCAGAATAAATCATTAGTTAGCAAATGCTTGATAATTAAGATTCACTATGTGCTGCAATAACGTCTTCACACATTCAACTGTGACCAAATAAATAACATGTTTGAAGTTATAATAGTTGTTGTTGTCTCTAACATTCTCTTCACATTCCTATTCTACGACCAAATTAGAGGAAAGAATGAACATTTTCTGCCTGCTCAATTTTCCTTGCCTCCACAAATATCTTCTTCCGTCCGTATGCCTTCAGAAAAATAGTGGTGTATTCAGATTTCATGCAAACCTTGCATATCTATCTGCCTTACAAAATAATGTTGAGTTTTAAAATGTATTCAAATTTTATGTATACCCTGTATAGCGTTGTCAAAACATTTATCCCGATGACCAGAAAGCATTGACATCGATCTATGAGCTATATTTCTTTTGTCGTAGGGGTACAATCTAAGATCTATACATTAATATCTCCCTGAACAGTGGAAATATCGACATATCTACACCAGTACCAGAAACTTTGTCCAATGCTTAGCATAGACTTGCCTTCGCTACCAACAACGGGTATTTGTGAAGTGCATAACAATATATTTTAAGAAGTAAGAACTACTAAGTCAAACAATTGCTTAACGTCTAGCCTACTAGGCTTTTCCATATGAAACATGCATATGCATTATTTGAATACAATATGAAACTTCACCACTTTCTGCCTTTTTAAAAATTTACAGGTAGTAAGCTATAGTGAAATAAAAAGTTGTCTGAAAGAATTAACATGTGTGCCTTTACCCAGCACTTTCTGAAGTGTTCCTTGTTATATTTTGAATGAATAAATTACGGAACTCTACTCTTTTGTTGAATCTTTCCTTGTTATGAAAGTTTGATTGCTTCCGGTTGTCATGGGTGAACTTGTGCAGTATGGATGAATGCGATAAAACCAACAAAATATGATTATTTAATTACAAACAGTAGAGTAAGGAAAAAGAAAGAAACTAAATTCTCTGTTTTACTTATATATAGTCAGCATTAGATTTATTTTGTTTATAAACAAGAAAATTATGCAAATGTTACATATTTACAATCTTGCCGATCAATTCATATCTGATCAATTTATATTTCATCACAGATGTAACAAATGCAATGAAAACACAGATCGTGCATAATTCTGAAAGAAAGGTGAACAAATTGGCATAAACATTTCTTGCAACATGCATTTCAACCCTCTAGAACCTATCTCTGCTTCAATAATGCATTCTTTATTTCCATTTCATACATCATTAAGATGGAATTACTTTGACAAATACTATTTGCCTGTATCTTGGCAGCTAGTATTAATTTAAAATCAACGTATTCAATGAGTAGAAAACCTATATTGCCCCATTTACACGCCAGATACAATATCATCAGAGCACGTAGTGCATACTTGATGCACTGGTGATGGTTGCGCATACTTGATGCACTGGTGATGGTTGCCCGCCACAAGTACTGGCACCCATGCATTGTCAGTGCAATGCAGAGCGCGTAGTACAGTATTGTAATGTCTGTATGAGTAGATATTGCCACATGAATTCTTGTGATTATATGTCATATATCCTTCATAGAATGTTTACTGTCCCTAGAATATGATGGGATGGATCAGAAAAGAAAACAAAATTAACAGCAACATAAAATATGATAGCTTAAAAACAAAAAAACACGACTAGCATCCATGTGTACTTGGAAGAATAACAAAATCAATAGAATCATTGTGCGAGTAACATTAAAAATAAATGTAAACATAAACAAATTTCAAGCACAAATATGCACACTTGGAAAGATACACAGAAATAAAAGGCATCATCGTCTCTGACATAAAATATAATCCACTCTAAATCACCCTTTCTTCTTCATATTATTGCACTTACAAATAATTCTTTACAAACTATTATAAAGAGAAATAATAGAACAAATCTATATACATAATCCTACATTTAGCTGAGTATTGTGAAGAAGAAATAGTTGATTTTTGTATTAATTCAGTTTTGTATTAATTTAATATTAATATACTTAACTTATTCTGTCTTTACTAGTAAGCTTCTATAAAGTTACTCTCCCTTCTTATAGAGAAATAAAATATAATAATCACAAGAATAATCAGATTATGTTAACGATTGCTACATACAAATATTGAATAGACCAGTTTATTAACATATTAAACTTATCCCATTAATACAAGTTGTTGCAGACAACCTCAAAAGGCTCATGCTTGCCGAATGCTTGTCCATCATAGCAACAAGTAATGCATGCAAACAGGATTCCCAAATATTGAATTATGTTTAAAAAGAACATGTTAATTGAGTATCCTGTCTCCAATTTGCATTGGTCTGAAAATGATTGTGGTCTTATCTTAGTCCATAACTAACTCTTTCATTTACATGAACATGCCCTTAAAAAAAACATGAAAATAAAACGATATCGGTAAAGAAACTTAAGAGTAAGACCATATCACTGCATAAAATAACCACAATTTGACATTCTCAGTCCATCACTCAACCTTTTATACCAAATGTAATTTGCACATGCAACTCCCAAGATGAATAAATTATGCCAATTGATGTAAAAATTCAAATGGAATATTGAACATGTTATGAACCGTTCCCGAAGATATTAGGCAGGTGGTTTATGGAGAATGCATTCTATAAACAGCAGAATCAAATAGTCTTTGATTCCTTGAACAGTTTAAACTATAAGTGAAATATAACAAGGCACATTCAGAGTCAATTATTCCCATTAAAAAAAATTTATTAATGAAAATGAATAAGATCATTATATTCAAAGCTTAGTACCTGAGCATACCAAATTTATTTCAGCATTATCAAATCTTTTTAAAAATTCATAATAAAAGAACACTGAAAACTATCTCTGCATAAGACTTAAAGCTATAGGAGATAAGTACAAACAACAATCACTTGGGGAGATGTCTCTGTTTATACCAGCCTATCCATGAACATAATGAATGGTGTTTATATTGTGCTGTTCACCTAGTAAAAGAACACTTTTATTCTCACCACCTTGGTTTACAGATGCACTCAAAACATCCTGCACTAAATTCATTTCCAGAGATCATTAACAAAAGTTGCCCAACAGGCTTGCACAGTTATTCAAAACCACAATAAAAGGCACCCACATAATACATCTGGATATGGCTTGCAAAAAGCAAATATAGATTAGATATCTAGCTGAAGGAAAACATGGCATGGAATAGAAAAGGTTTTGCTTGATCTTGACTTGCTGATTTGACAGTGTGTGTGCCCTACCAGTCTTGCCACATGTCAGTTGGCACTGCAAAGACCGCCTGGTAAAGAAAAGTGATTCATGGCCCAATTATGCTGCTCCTTACTAATCACCATCATCAGCATTATGTGCGATACTGATTGACAGGCCATTCCTTAGTTGCTTTGTGAAGCACCTTCAATAGGAAGGGTGTGGGCATGCATCAAGCAGCCTTGTGCAGCCCCTTCATGAGCAAGGAATTAGGGCTACATGTAGTATCAAGCAGATTTAAGGGGCTCAACCTTTCTTTCTTTTTTTCAGGTGGCAAAAAAGACACATCAGATAGACTACCACCATAGACTTGTGTTTTGTATATCCTTATTCCTTGGTAGCCAAATACAAGAATTTCTGATGGTCAAAGGAGATTTCTTGTAGCCAATGGCACCCAGGCCACTGCTATTGGGGCTAGCCCTGCCAGAGGAAGACCTGTGATGGGGGCAGGATTCTTGCCATGATCATGCACTTCCTCCCCTCTAATGATACATGGCAGCATCATGAGCCAAGATTAGTGACATACCATTCTGAGGAGCATGCAATTGCCATTCACAGAACGCAGGGGTCAAGTACCTTCATAACCCATTCCCTTTGAGATTCTAAAACCCCCATTGACTTAGTCCATATACTTAGTCACTAGGTTCCTGTAGGCATGATAACTCTAAAAGCCCCATTGACTTTATGCATAGCCCACTAGGTTTCCCGTAGGCATGATAACAGAGGGCAGTCATCAAGTAGCTTTGTGAATACCCTCTGGAAGAGCCGGATTCTTGTCCCAATCGTGCAGCTCCTTCTTGCTGATCAGCAGCAGTAGCATCAGCACGGGGAGGTGCAGCAGCGTAAACCTGAAGAGCTTGCGCGCCGATTTGCTATCGGCGTCGCGGTAGAACCGCCAACCAAGCCACGTCAGCCACAGGTTGAGCGGCAGCGAGTCAAAGGCGAAAGTCCACGTGGTGAGGTCCAGGAGTGGCGCGGCCGTGCAGAGCCCGATCATGGCGAAGCAGTGACGCAGCGCAACGCGTCGACAGAGTCCGGGGTCAGTCGTGGCCATCATTCGGTAGCCGCCTCGCGAGTAGTCTCCGCGCAGGTTCCAGCTGAGCGCATTGAAGTGCGGGAACTGCCAGGCGTACAGATAAGCAGCCATCAATAGGGCACCTATCAAAGAAAGAAATCAATCAAATCAAAACATTTGTTCTTTCTGATTAAGATAAAGAAACCATTTGGAAGTAAAAGTTTAAATTCATACCACTGCTAAAATAGTTCTAATCTTGTTACCAATCTCTGCCATAATCTTCAATTTAATTTGCAATATTTTAACTCACTGGAGCATTATTTTAAAGGTGAATGACAGTAGTGGGAAACGCCCCACCCCAAAAAAATTAAATGTATGCTCGTATTACCAACCATGTGAAAGAATATAATTTTACTAATATGGGATTATACAAATTTGGCCAGGAAACCGCCTACTAATTGATATATTTGCAAAATTATAAAACTGATTCAATGATTCGCGGAATCGCGATACGCTACATGCAATGACCTCGTGGTCTACACGTGGTCTTCGCTAAACGGGCTTGTCCCCGGCTTGTCGATATCTCCAGCCCAGCGCTAGTGGCGCGGACAGGTGCGAACGGGCGGTGGATTTAATGCTGTTAGATAAAGAAAAAATCCCGGATCGTTCTCGGATAGGTAGAATTCAAAATCGCTAACGGGATTCTCGGATCGGATCGGATCGGATATCGGAAAAAAATAATATTGCAATTTGCTCTGAAAAAAATGCAGCGTTGTAGACTTATCTTTCTTGTTTTATATGCCAATAATATTAACAATGTTGACGCTTTGAGGCATGTACATATCAATCTTTACAGAAAAATAGTTACAGACTATTCAGAATTAACTATAAGTTTCGCAAGAAAAGTATTTTTTTCCGAAGTGAATTGGGCCTAGAAATCGATAGTTTGTTCAGCATCGCGCCACACATTCACAGAAACTCAGCCCGCCAGTCACGGGGAAACATCACATGTAAATTTGTACGATCTTGCTGGTGAGCCACTGCCTTCAAAAAGTGGCTATATATTAGCCTTTTTGTGATCAACACAATTTTGGTAGTCTACTTTCATGATAACATGGCATTTGAAAGCTGAACAGAATAAAAAAATTACCCCCAAAACAATGAAAAACTGTGCTGAATATATCGATAAATTTCCAAAGAACGTTCGTGAGGTTAACTGAAGAGGTTACGGGTCTTTGTTCTATCTTACGCGAGATCCATCGGCCGCGACGGTCTTTGTTATTATGCCGGATTCATCCGCGATACAGCTACCTTCTTCTACTTCTAGTATTTATTCCTCAATATTTTGCGTAGTTGTTTTCATTGTTTTGGGGCTCATTTTTTTTTCTGTTCAGCTTTTAAACGCCATGCAATCATGTAAGTAGAATATCAAAACATTTAAACATGGTGCAAATTACCAAAATACGTATTTTGAGCCACTTTTTGAATGCACTGGCTGATCAGCTCGATCATACAGATATCCATGAGATGTCTCCCCTGCAGTGTTGGCCTAACTTTGTGTGCATATCCGTCGGCAATATCGTTCAAATGACTAGCAATTTTGCGCATCCTGTTCAATTTTCGACTGCGAAACGAAGTAACGAACCAAGAATTTCTCCAAAATAACCACTCATAAAGTAAACAATATTGATTCCGCCATTTTTTATTTAAATTTCACTACTTAATGGACTGTCAAACATACACATTTTCAATTATTACTGGAGAAAATGGGTCGGCAAAATCTTCTGATATTTTCTACCGAGAAAATGTATTTCCCGGATCCGGATCGGATCCGGCTCGGAAGCGATTATCGGCGAGAAATCGGATCGTTCCCGGATCGGATAACAGTATTAGGTGGATTTATCAATTTAACGGGCGGCCATTGGATTTCTTCCGATATTTCTGTATTTAACGATGCTTAGGTTCGGATTTTACCACACAAGCCCCTTTTAAATACTTATTAAACAATATTGATCAATTAGTTTGGCCAATATAGATGTTTTCGGCTACTTTCCCAAAACTGGTATTGGGCTTAAAATATAGCCTGCAAGATGTGAATATCAGGACAACCAGGAGATCATTTATATTACTGGTTACATTTGAATAAGAAAATATAACAAAGATGTCACTACAATATTTTCAAATTTACCAAGACATAAAATGTACACAAAGCAATTCTCCAGAGACCTTTCAAATAAGCAGTCATTATTCGTACTCGCCCTTCAAATTCTATCTAGCAATCACTTGGTTCTAATCAACATTAACAAAGGATGGCTTCCAGCATTTTCACATTAAAATTAGCTTTTAATATTACACATACCTGGGCCTAATGTTCCAGAACATGCTGCCCATCCGATGGCAGGGGGCAGTGCCCCAACGACCGCCCCCACCCAGGTGTTTCCAATGCTGAAGCGCTTCATGGGGGTGTAGATTCCCACATAAAGGGCCCAGGAGGAAGCTGCAATTGCTGCTGACAGGGGGTTGACCAGACCGGCCAAGATGGCGATGCCCGATACGCCCACCACTGATGCAAAGGAGATGGCGTGGAGGGGGCTGATGGGGAGACGAAATGGGAAGAAATTATGAAATTGTCATGAAGGACAAACACTGTCACACCTAAGAAAATGATATGAAAAGAATGGACAACCGATGCAATGGGGATGGCATGGAGAGGGCTAGTTGGAAGAAATTATTCAAATGTCATAAAGGACAAATACTGTCAAACCTAAGAAAAGGTTACACAGAGAGTGGACTTTATGACTCCTTTATGACTCGATTGCCGCTGACAGAGGTTTGACCAGACTGGCCAGGATGGCGATGCCTGACACGCCCACCACTGATGCAAAGGAGATGGCGTGGAGGGGGCTGATTAGGAATAAGAAATTGGAAGATAAGTATTGAAATGCATGGAAGGCAAATAATGTCAAACCTACCTAAAGGATACAAAAAGAGTGGTTTTAACGAATCCTTCAGGTTGTACATTCATAAATGCAAACTGCTCCCAGGATAGCAATTATATCCAGTATTGACCGACCGGCGACATTCTCAGATAATGGGCCAAAGCTTTCAGTCACCATTAGCATTAATTAATTTCAAAACATTTCCAAGTTGCATTTCAGTAATATCCAGTAGTTTCATTATGTGTTTTTGATATGTTTATGTTTCATAATTATGTTCAAATGTTCATATTTTTTTCCCCCTTCTTTTCCTTTTTTTTCTTTGTGTGAAGATGAGTTTATTGCACCCTGAGCACCAAAGGTGGAATTGGCGCATCAAAAGACATTATTTATTATTAAAGGACAATGAAATCCAGACAAATTGTTGTATGCACTATAAGACACTGAATATAATGAATAGTCTCTGAAAATTTGAGCACAATCGGTCAAGAAATAAGAAAACTATGCCTCTTTGAAAAGAGCCATGTATTTCTTTGAGTGACTCAAATTGGCAACGCACTCTGGCAAAGTTGTGGACAACTCCCCATACGTTTTGTACACATATTTTCAGTTTTGTTCAACTTTCTCAAAATTTATGTTTACCCATCGTTCGAGTTCAACATATGTTTTGTAGAATGCTTTTATACATAACATATCATGAGTTGGGGGAATGGAAAAATGTGACTATGAAGAAAACTGTAAAAATGGGAACATTTGTGTACAAAACATATGGGGAGTTGTCCACACACTTATCAGAGTGCGTTGCCAATTTGAGTTCCCCATATGAATAAATGGACATCTTCAAAGAGCCGTAGTTTTCTTGTTTCTTACCCGATTATGCTCTAACTTTCAGAGATTATTCTTCTTAATCTCTTCAAGACTATGAAAGCAACATTTTGCTTGGGTTTCATTGCCCTTTAAGAAAGACTACTTATCATTCCTATTTTATTCTGCTTATTTCATCAGTACATCACATTTTGTTCCATTTTTAGCTTCTTTTCCAAGAACAACAGAATAAAACTTATGATAAAAATAGAATACACAACATTTTGTAAAGGGAATGAAATAGATTTTGTAATTTTACCTGATAATTCCTCTCACGAGCACCCTGTTCCTTGTTCTTGCCATTTGAGAGTCGTACGGAACTTCACAGAACTATGGAGGAAAAAAAAATCAAAAACAGAACACAATGTAAAATATACTTTTTTCCATGACTGGGGTATGGCAGTTCACACAGCTATCAAGGGAACACAATGTGGTAAGATAGTTAGATACTAAGACGCCGAGCCCCATCAACGTGCATGCAGTGGTATTAAAGACATAAGGGGCCCGTTTCATGAAAGGGTCTTATGTTAAGACCGTCTTAACTGTCACGTAACTGTGACTGATCTATGGGCATACGGATGGCATTTTTTCCGATCACAAAGGACAATTAAGACGGTCTTAACTTAAGACCCTTTCATGAAACGGGCCCCAGCTGCCATACCATAGTACAAGGAACAAAATTTTTCATGATTAAAGAAAGGAATCAGATCTCAAGAAAGAGAAGAAAAAAAAGGGTACAGTACTCATTTAAAGCTATGTAAAAGTGGAGTTACAGTGGAGTAACATTTTGTAATGGGTTACATGGTTGATGGTGTTTAAATAGCTGAACATGAAGCCATACATGTGCCGAGCCAAATCAGGGCACAGGTGGTGGGAACAAAGATTGCTGGAGCCATTCCATAGTACAAGGAACATAAACCATGTTCATGTTTAAAGAAAATAAATATATGTATACACTAGGGGTACAGTATGCAAAGTGATGTAAGCAACATTTAAGATGACTTACTTGGTTGATGGTGTTAGCTGAACACGAAGTCATGAATGTGCCCAACCCCATCAGGGCACATGTGGTGGGATCAAAGACGGCAGGAGCCATGCCATAGCCAGCAAGAGCAGAGACTACAACTAGACCTGGGGGGGGGGGGGGGGGGGGGAGAAGTAATGAACAACGTTAAAGATTTCAGAATGAATATGAATTGTTTGCACATATCTGTACGGGATATAAGGACTAATACACAAATGTTCACATTGAATGAACATATGTTATAACCAGTAAATAAAGTATGTTTTGTGGTAACCCTAAATAGAAAGAAATTGCAACAAATTTTTGTTTTCATTAGCACTGCTAGTTGATGCTCGAGAAGAATCATATTTTGGTGAGAAATTAGCCTGGTATACTAACAAGGTATCATTTAAAAAGACTCTTTAAAAAAAAGAGGAAGTTATTCGTTAAATTAAACTTCTGAATAGGTTTATGTTAATCATGCATCATTTTTTGACCGAAGGAAATTTGTAAATTTTAATTTTGCTGAATAATTTAATCATCAAGTGATATCTACCTGTTAATCTGCTCTTAGACAGCTGCATGTAGATAGCCGGTAGATCTGACAGTTTAACCCGCTGCTCTCTCCACTCTACTTCCTCCTCTACCGCTTCTGCCCTGTCCCCAATCTCCTCTGGAAGACTCGGCTTGTTGCCATCCTTTGGTTCGATGGGACACGGTGAGACTTGGTCGACCGCACTCTGTATGGCCTTTTCAACTCTATCGTTCAGTCCATTGTTGGTGGGGGAAAGCGGTGGTAGTATTGTCGGTGGTACCCTCGGCACCACCGTTGGCGTTTCTGATGGTGACTCGGTGGTAGCTGGTACCCGTGGTGCCTCTCCTGGCAGTTGCTGCTCCTCTTCAAGTTGTTTCTGTTTGGCAGCCTGCTGGTGTTTCTGATGGTGCCTGCTAGATGTTGAAGACTTGTGCAGGGCTTGACTCTGTTATAGGAGAAATCAGCGAAAAGCAGTTAGTCAATAATATAAGAGGTGATAAGTTATCACTGTACTCTCAAATGCTATCTCTATGATCTAGTTCCAATCTCCATAACTTGTTTTTGTCATGCAGCAATCTTTGAAGGTTTCCTTGGCAAAAGGATCACTTGAAGAGAAAGTTTATTGTCCACCACATATAAATTCTTTCATTTTACATGTTTGACATGTTCACAGAATGCCAAATTTAAAAAAAAGAAGATCTATAAAGATGAAAACAAAATCACTTTGCTTTCAGTATCTATGGGCAACTCCAGCATCACGGACATTACAAACAGACAGTATTTTCATGACTTTCCAATGCCACTACTAATTCATACCTCTACCTAATGTCTAACTTTTATTTTGATGACAAAGCAATAGCCTGGTTAAGTATGCAAACAAAGTTTCAGAACATTTATCCAATTCGTTACTGAGTAATTCTGCAAAATGTGCGCCGGCCGCCGTCACAGACATTACATTTTTTGGACATGACTTTTTGCATCGATATACATCTTTGCAAAAATCTGTGAGTTCTGAGACCCCACAAAGGTGATTTAGGTATTCAATTATAGACAAGGCAATGATGAATTGAATCCAAGTTGGATTTTGCGAAACGGGCCAGGTATATATGTGATCTAGACAACAAAACATTGCGTCACAGACATTACATTTTCAGGGTCACGGACATTACAGTTTGTCCGGAGGATTTGATTAATTAAAAAATATACTTTAGAGCACTCAAAAGACTGAAGTTTTAATCTGAAAAGGTACTTTGATTATCAGTCATCAAATTTGGTGCCTTAAATAATAAAAATACCAGAAAATTTGGAAAATATAAGGATTTTCCTGAAATTTGCACAGGGTAGTCCCATGTGTGGAGTTTCATGTATGGTTTCCGTTTCTCCTATAAGGAGACACCCGAGAATAACAAAAATCATGTGAACTGAAAGATATAATCATAGGATCATGTTGTATGGAAAAATAATCCAGAAAAAATCAATAGGATTTGAAATAGAGCGAATTGTTTTTTTGAGTTCATGTCCACTTTTTCTTGGAATTGCCCCTATGCAGAAACCAACATTTTGCTAACATAATTTATGGTCCTAAGAATACAAATTGACAAAATTTAGCATGTTTTATACTAAGTTACTCATTTGCATCAGTGTTCGAGAAGGGAAATCAATTACACTGATTTATTTTCATCATTTGAAGTTGTAATTTCAATCGATTTCAATCATTCTTTTCCCCCCCAAAAAATCCCCAATCCTAAGCTTACCTGAAAGAAGCAAGGTGATAATGCTGAGGTGAGGAGACATTTCCTCTGGTGCTTCAGACTGCGGACGTGCGTTGATAAGGAGGAGCACAGCCTGAAATTAATCTGCCTCATCGCCATTTTCTGTATTAAAGTAAAACAGTTCTCGTCAATTACCATCCAGCTGCATCTGTTACATACCAATGTTGACAAGGTTGAAGAACGTTGAAAATATAAATAAGTAATTTGTAATATACAATATTATACACCAGCGCTAGCGGGTGGACTGTACCGTAGGCGTAGAGGCTACAAAACCCAGCCTGGAGCACACATAGCTACATTATATTACAATAGCGTTGTGCGGAGATGAACCCCTTCCACCTGCTGCACTATCCAACACAAAAATATTTCTGTTGGCTGATTCCACCCTCCATTTACCATCAAATGCCTGTTGTTTTGAAGACCGCAAAATGTAGAAAAAAATTATTAATTCCTGTCCGTTTTCCGTAGCGATGCATCCTAAAACACAGCGTTCAACTATTGAACGCAGCAGTGTACGAATGGTCAGTATGCTTATCTCCAGCTCATTAGCATAATATATATTTCGTGTAAATGGTCCAGCTGACAAATCTGGCAGTGGCAGCCCGTCTTTGAACTGCTTCAATTTTGGAGATGTTCTTGTTTGTGTGCGGATTCCAAACAGAAGAGCAGTACTCTAAGTGTGGCCTGACAAGCGCGAAATAAGCTTGTTGACGGATCTTCTGAGATGTTTTCCGTAGGTTTCTGCTGACAAGGCCTAGCATCCGGTTGGCACGCGCCGTGATGTTGGTGATGTGGCCGTTCCAAGAAAGGGTGGACGTGAACAGGAGACCTATGTACTGCAAGTCTTTGATTGTAGTCAGTGTGTGGTCCCCTAACATGTACACGTTGACGGTCGGGTTATTGCGGAGGGCAAATGAGATGTGATGACATTTAAAGGGGACCACCAGGTAAAGAACAACACATAACTAGAAATTGCGCGCTCGGCGGGTCGCGCAGCCGAGCACATGTATCCCCCGAACCAATTGCATTGCACTTTTGTGGGTTGTAATATTGTGAACTGAACAAGTTTGGTGGTGTACGTTGTTCTACTAGGCTGGCAGTAGCCTTTGGGCAAGGCCTCGCGCGCTGTTTGTCCTCCGAGCAGGGTCTGATTAATAGACAAGGCGATGTGCGCTTACAGCAGTGATCGCTGGACTGAGCCGCGTCAGCGGCGAGGCCTTTGCTAACTTGCGGAGCTCATTAATATTGGCATATGTAACAGGCTCTTACATTATGCAGCAGTTAAAAACAATTGCAGCCAATCGTCATTGTTTAGGGTTTTGAACAAGGTGTTATACTTGGATTTGTTTATCAATTATAGGGGGATCAGTATTCAAGTGTACTAGAGTCTCTAGAGAATCATATATCTCATTCAGTTTAAAAAACATTATTTTAATGTCAAGTAAGTTTTCAAATGACTCAAGTATTAATTAATTTGCTGTTTGATAATGGATTTATTGAAAATATTACTTCATTTTTTTTCTCATTCTAACAATCTATACCTATGCAAAGTAGATCCCCTGATCTTTCTTTTCATCCCTCAGCTGAGATATTTGCAATAATTGTGCATGGCCCTGGTACTTTTTAGACATGTATTTCTGGATTTGATGTCTGAACCTAAATCTCTTACACACAACATGTGTAATGTGGAAATTCAGATAATTTGTTGTTGAAACATGAGCCCATTACCTCTGGGCTGTTCCCTACATCTTTATATCATGGTTACCATGGCAACCAGGACTCCGCCCCACACCAAAATCAATAGGCTTCATCCTCTTTCCTTAAGACACCTTCATACCAAATTAGAAAATGATCGGACAAGAACTCGGACCTGTAGAGCGTTCACAAGGTAATCTTAACTATTTCTTTATATCATGGTTACCATGGCAACCAGGACTCCGCCCCACACCAAAATCTAAAGGCTTCATCCTCTTTCCTTAAGACACCTTCATACCAAATTAGAAAATGATCAGACAAGAACTCGGACCTGTAGAGCGTTCACAAGGTAATATTAACTATTTATTTATATCATGGTTACCATGGCAACCAGGACCGCGCCCCACACCAAAATCAATAGGCTTCATCCTCTTTCCTTAATACACCTTCATACCAAATTAGAAAATGATCGGACAAGAACTCGGACCTGTAGAGCGTTCACAAGGTAATCTTAACTATTTCTTTATATCATGGTTACCATGGCAATCAGGGCTCCGCCCCACACCAAAATCAATAGGCTTCATCCTCTTTCCTTAATACACCTTCATACCAAATTAGAAAATGATCGGACAAGAACTCGGACCTGTAGAGCGTTCACAAGGTAATCTTAACTATTTCTTTATATCATGGTTACCATGGCAACCAGGACTCCGCCCCACACCAAAATCAATAGGCTTCATCCTCTTTCCTTAATACACCTTCATACCAAATTAGAAAATGATCGGACAAGAACTCGGACCTGTAGAGCGTTCACAAGGTAATCTTAACTATTTCTTTATATCATGGTTACCATGGCAACCAGGACTCCGCCCCACACCAAAATCAATAGGCTTCATCCTCTTTCCTTAATACACCTTCATACCAAATTAAAAAATGATCGGACAAGAACTCGGACCTGTAGAGCGTTCACAAGGTAATCTTAACTATTTCTTTATATCATGGTTACCATGGCAACCAGGACTCCGCCCCACACCAAAATCAATAGGCTTCATCCTCTTTCCTTAATACACCTTCATACCAAATTAGAAAATGATCGGACAAGAACTCGGACCTGTAGAGCGTTCACAAGAAAATCTCTGCGGCGGACGCGGCGGACGCGGCGGACGCGGCGGCGGCGGCGCGACGAGGCCAAATCCATAGTATCCCCCGAAGTGGTTCGGGGGATACAATTATATGTTTTGGTACCGTTTTGTGATATCAAATAGATAACCCAACATTTTGCAAAGGGTTGTGTAATTCATAAACAAAGCAATTAATTACCACCACTTACGGAACCACTATTATTTCCTGGTTCCGTACGGGCCAAACATTTGCGAGTGCGCCAATGCTATTCACGAGTACGTTTGGAGACAATAGAATCCCCGACGATTCGTTCGCTCTGGACAAAGTAGTCTCGTACATGTAGACACGTGAACGTGTGCTTTAGAATGATGCGTTTTCCAATTATATATTTTTTTCTTCCTGGAAACATATTTTTGTGAACTTGTTGATGGAATGGACTACTAAAGATGTAACCTATCCAGGCGCCGTGCGAAGTACGGCACCTGGCATACTGTAGTGTGTTTACCATGGGTATAACACGGTAAACACACTAGTGACACTATTATAACTTTCTAATTCTATATCTGGGTTCATACTTACCATGCTTACGAAATATGAAATGCATGGGCTTCAATATTGCAAATGGTGAAATGACTGAGGCTAAAAAGAAGGATAACTTACCTCAAATTGATGATTTATTACGGTAGTCCTTGTCATATTCCTTTGATCGCTGCAATGATGACCCCGAAAACTCGTCGGCAATTGGTACCGGTAAGGTCACTCAATTCCGCGCGTAATTAAGTGGTCGGTCGACTATGTACATAGCCACTATACTCACTGTACGTGCTGGTGCATGTATGCGCGATACACCAGCTGTACATGTACAGTGAGTAGGTAGTCTGGCTATGTATTGTGTAAGTCGACCGACCACTTACGTGCGGAATTGAGTGACCTTACCGGATGAGTTTGCCGACGAGTTTTCGGGGTCATCATTGCAGCGATCAAAGGAATACGCACGAATACGACAAGGACTATCGTAATAAATCATCAATTTGAGGTAAGTTATCCTTCTTTTTTACCAAATTATATATGACGTACGCATACCTGTACTTATGTGTAAAATACTTTGTATGTTATACATGGCGCCACACACTACGTGGTGCCATTGTTCTATACCGCTAGCGTCCGGTCGTAACCATTAACAACTCATTATCAACTGGGTCAAAGTGAATTCGCCAACACCCCTCGAACAATCAATTGCCCCGCCGAGCGAAAAAATAACGCACTACGGCAATGTGATTCTGTGTGCTATACACTAAGCCTGGGTCGGAACAGACGGAATACCGGAATCCGTCCGATGTGTGCGTGTTCTGGTTTTGTTTTCTCCATTCCGGTATTCCGATGAAAATCGCGGAAAACCTCTTTTTCCTCAAAAATTCATATTTTGTAGTAGAAAACTATCAGAAGAAAACAAATGACAAAAAAGTACAAGAAAGACGATGTCGAATGAAACTTACAACGACAAGAAATCCGCTGCGTTTATTATGACAGCCGATCTAGCGCGCGGTGCGGCAAGTATACGGCATACGATCGACGTCGTAGACTACCCCGGCGCGCCCCGCACAGTCATGCTTCAGCTGCTATCAGTCAGAGCAGCGCCGTACAAACGATTCTCAAACGTTGACATCCAGTCCGCCCTCTATCGGTACTAAACTAATGCTCCGATACAGCCCGCCATATCACTCGTATACTTTGCGTGCAGGTTATGGGTCTCATTTCTTACGCGAGAGATCCATCCGCCGGGAATTGGGGAATTCCCCAGCGGATGGATTCTATCGTAAGAAAAAAGACCCGATAACCTGCACGCAAAGTATACAAGTGAAGTGTTAGTGTTGACTTATTCGTGTCGTTGTAGCTTCAGTTCATGCAGGTCCGAGCGAGTTAGAAAATGTTAGAGATATAATCAGCGCATTTTTTTTTGTTGCTGTTTTTGCAGGTAATTGTTCTCGTATTTATTTTAAAAGCCATACAAACATGTAAGTAAAATAAGAGATAGTCTAGAATAGGTGCGATCGTAATAATCTTACATTTTCGTTCCTTTTCGGCAACTTGCAAGGTCAAGGCAGTTGAGTTGGCCTGTCTCGCATGCCTGCGCTGCCGAAACTATGGCAGACCTTCTAGTGCGTGTTCGTTCCGTATCATTCATTGGCAGTTGTTTTTTTTATCGGAATACCGGATTCCGACCGGCACAATACTGGCGGATTCCGGAACAAAAAAATTCCGACATGACTCAGGCTTACTATACACAAACGGTATAAGTGGCCCTGCTGGTGGACGTACGGTAGGTTGAGGTATGTGTACATAGTTAGATCTAATTTTTAAAAAAACATTTCACATTTAAAGTGGAATAATCACCTCGTCGCAAAATCAACCCAAAATTTTGAGCGACGTATCGTTACAGCCACATCTACTAGTAAATTGGTCCAGTTAACTGGACTATTTACACGCAACATATAGGAAAGTGCGTTAGCATCGACATACCTAGCTGATGCCATCTACCGACAAGAAATCGCGCAGGAAGCTTGCTCTTGAATACGTGCATGAGTATTCAGACGCGTCCGTTTGTGCTCTCGATCCCGGAGTGTTCGCTTTGCCTGCCCATCGATATACGATGCGCCTGCCTCGCTCGCCGCCGCGACGAAACACGTGTTATTCTATGAGAGACCGATCTTCTTTGCGATGGGATTTTATAGCGCGGGGTGGGCGTGCACGCTTCGGGTCCATACTTTGTGTTACGTTTCAGAGTGTGCAGCAACTACTAATTTTTTTCCAGAGAAAAGGAGCTCAAATGTTACGATTCGGATTTCAAAGGACAATACAACAGCATATTTGGTAAGCATAGTAGTTTGACTTTATTAATGGACAACAAATACAGTTTCCGATAGTGTTTTAATCATGAAATAAGGCGAATGTTTTCCATTGGAGATTCAACATGTAACTCAAATCTAGCGACATTATAACCAATGCTAATTGACCTATGTGTGGTTACAGCCACACATAGGTACATTACAGTAGCATTGTGTGGAGATCAACCTCTTCTGCCTGCTGCACTATCCAAAACATAAACAATTTTTGTCGGCCGATTTCTCCCTAAATTTACCAGTAAATGCAAAAAAACTTTCGTTTATGTGATCCCTAAGTCATATACTTTGATAATAATTACCGACTTTGTTGTTTTGAAGATTGCAAAATATAGAAAAAAAACAGATTATTTCCCGTCTGTTTTCATTACCGATGCATCCTAACACAACGTTCAACTGATGAACGGTACAGTGTATGAATAGGCAGTATGGTAATCTCCCGTGTATTACCATATATTGCGCGTAAATGGTCCACCTGAGTGGACCATACTTTGTAGATGTGGTTACAGCCACATCTACACTGTAAGATGGTTCTGTATATACATACAGTAACCATTTACCTTACACTAGTGCTTATCGTGGTCGAAGCTACCTTTCCGATTTTTCTCTCTCACATACCTTCTCTTTCTCACTTCTTTTGCGCTCCAGCTATATATAAATGGATAGTGCAACATTTGATCATTTTTTATTATACAAATTTTAATAAAAATACGTTCTGCTATGCTCACCAAATCTGCATTTTCAGCGGGAAAATTTTGTGAGTCCGTCTTCCTTCGGGAATTGGCAGGAAAAGGCCGACTGTACACGCGCCAGCTATGGCTGGCTATGGCATAACCATGTAAACATGTGATAACATGTAAACATGAAAGTTCGTTCAACTAGTCTTTTACAAGGCGTAATCATTAGTGCTGTAACCGATCATCGGATCGGCATGCCGATCACGATCCGATCATACATGATCGGACCGTTTTTGCCGATTTCCGATCATGCAGAAAAAATCGGAAGATCGGATCGGCAAAAAAAAAAAAAAAAAAAAAAAAATCAGTTTTTTTTCTTTGGAAAATGATCCCAAAAAACATACTTTGGGAATATAAATGAATACCAAAGCAACATATATCCATATTAATAAGCCCAAGGTAATCTTGTATGGGTATGCTTTCATTTAAAACTGATTACCTCTCCTTTTACAAAATTATTCGCGCCGATTTTGAGCTTAGTCCCATGTGTTTCTGAAAGGTTACGCCAAATTAATTACATGGGACTAAGCTCAAAATCGGCGTGAGTAATTTTGTAAAAGAAGAGGTAATCGGTTTGAAATGAAAGCATACCCGTACAAGATTACCTTGGGCTTATTAATATGGATATATGTTGCTTTGGTATTCATTTATATTCCCAAATTGTGTTTTTTGGGGATCATTTTCCAAAGAAAAAAAAAACTATATATTTTTTATTTTATTTATTTTTTTTTATAGCCGATCATCCGATCCCGATCATCGATTCGATTTCGAAGATCGATAAAATTTTGCCGATCCGATCAAACGATCCGATCATCAAGGTCAGTTACAGCACTAGTAATCATTTAGTCACATGAATGTATGTTGGTAGCAGAGCGTGATGACATTGGTTCACATAATTACGGCGTTAATAGTCAACGTCTTGATGGAAGATCAACATCCGATCTCGAATGGTCGACACTCGAAGAGAGTGCACAGTAGCAGCGTCACGTAACTAAACATCGCTATGCAATGCATTGTGTCGCATGTACGTAATTGCAGCGTAGCGAGCGCACTCGGACACGAACCAGAAAAAACCGAATCGCCATTACAACACAGTCAGCATGCTAGAAATGGGCATTCACGTCGACGTTAACGCGAAATTAGCTAAATTTACACATTTTGGACAAGAATTTTCATTTTGAAAGTTCCATCTGGAGTGAAATGGTGAGTTAATGCATAAAACAAATATATTAGCGCCTGATTGTGATCGATAATGGTGATGATGCTGCTTACTGAAGTAGCATGATTTTGTGTAAGATGTGGTGAATGTCAACAGCACGTTCGAACACGTAAGTGAATGGCGATGAGTGTATGTGTGGTTACAGCCACATCTACACTGTAAGATGGTTCTGTATATACATACAGTAACCATTTACCTTACACTAGTGCTTATCGTGGTCGAAGCTACCTTTCCGATTTTTCTCTCTCACATACCTTCTCTTTCTCACTTCTTTTGCGCTCCAGCTATATATAGTTGCATAGTGCAACATTTGATCATTTTTTATTATACAAATTTTAATCAAAATACGTTCTGCTATGCTCACCAAATCTGCATTTTCAGCGGCAAAATTTTGGTGCGTCCGTCTTCCTTCGGGAATTGGCAGGAAAAGGCCGACTGTACACGCGCCAGCTATGGCTGGCTATGGCATAACCATGTAAACATGTGATAACATGTAAACATGAAAGTTCGTTCAACTAGTCTTTTACAAGGCGTAATCATTTAGTCACATGAATGTATGTTGGTAGCAGAGCGTGATGACATTGGTTCACATAATTACGGCGTTAATAGTCAACGTCTTGATGGAAGATCAACATCCGATCTCGAATGGTCGACACTCGAAGAGAGTGCACAGTAGCAGCGTCACGTAACTAAACATCGCTATGCAATGCATTGTGTCGCATGTACGTAATTGCAGCGTAGCGAGCGCACTCGGACACGAACCAGAAAAAACCGAGTCGCCATTACAACACAGTCAGCATGCTAGAAACGGGTATTCACGTCGACGTTAACGCTAAATGAGGTAAATTTACACATTTTGGACAAGAATTTTCATTTTGAAAGTTCCATCTGGAGTGAAATGGTGAGTTAATGCATAAAACAAATATATTAGCGCCTGATTGTGATCGATAATGGTGATGATGCTGCTTACTGAAGTAGCATGATTTTGTGTAAGATGTGGTGCATGTCAACAGCACGTTCGAACACGTAAGTGAATGGCGATGAGTGTATGTGTGGTTACAGCCAGTTACTAAAGATGT